>VMDO01009805.1:0-75001 GCA_007922755.1 Pedetes capensis
AAAAGATAGAGAAGACTTGGATGGGAAACTTAGATGGGAAGGGGGAGGGGGGAAGCATAGGGGAGGGTAAGGGATAACCTATATGAATAATGTTTATCAAATTGCATATATGAAAATTGTCACAATGAAAAGCATGTCAAAATGAATCACATTATGATGTACATTAAAAATTTCTAATAAAAAAAGAAAGTAAAACTTCCCATTAAGAAGCAAATCATTATTTTGAAATACAATAAACAATGTATAAAATGGTAAAAAAAAAAAAAGAATTCATACCTTATTTCATTTTTCTTGATTGCTGAATAGTATTCCATCGTGTATATGTACCATAGTTTTTTTTATCCATTCTTCTGTTGAAGGGCCCTTTGGTTGATTCCATATCCTTGCTATTGTGAAAAGTGCAGCATTGAACATGGAGATGCAGGTGTCTCGGTGGTATGATGACCCATCTTCCTTTGGGTAAATTTCCAGTAGTGTTATAGCTGGGTCATACGGTAGATCTATTTTCAGTTTTTTAAGGTATCTCCATATTGATTTCCACAGTGGCTGGACCAATTTACAGCTCCACCAACAATGTAGTAGTATTCCTTTTTCACCGCAACCTCGCCAGCATTTGTTGTTATTTGTTTTATTGATCTTGGCCATTCTTACTGGTGTAAGGTGAAATCTCAGAGTTGTTTTAATTTGCATTTCCCTAATGGCTAGGGATACTAGCATTTTTTCATGTGTTTCATGGCTTTATGGACCTCTTCATTTGAGAACTGTCCACTCAGTTCCTTTGCCCATTTGTGTATTGGCTTGTTTTGGGGGGAGTTTTTTTCTTGAGTTCTTTATAAATTCTAGTAATTAGACCTTTATCTGATGTATAAAATTTGAAGATTTTTTCCCCTTCCGTGGGGGTTTCCTTGACTCTGTTAATTGTTTCTTTTGCTGTGCAGAAGCTTTTTAATTTCATGTGATCCCATTTATCTATTCTTGTTGCAATTTCTTGAGCAATTGGAGTCCTATTAAGGAAATACTTTCCTATGCCTATATGATGGAGTGAGTGTATTGCCTATCTTGCCTTCTATAAGTTTTAAAGTTTCTGGTTTTATGTTGAGATCTTTTATCCATTTTGAGTTAACTCTCGTGTATATTGAGAGATGTGGGTCTGCTTTCATTTTTTTGCATGTGGCTGACCATGTTTCCCAGCACCATTTGTTGAAAAGGCTATCCTTTTTCCAGTTGACTTGCTTTGCTCCTTTGTCAAAAATCAGGTGTCTATAGGTGTGTTGAGGTATATCTGGGTCTTCTATTCTGTTCCAGATGTCTTTGGGCCTATTTTTGTGCCAGTACCAAGCTGTTTTTGCAATGACTGCCCTGTAGTATAGCTTGAAGTCAGGGATTGTGATTCCACCTGCGTTAGATTTGCAGCTTAAAAGTGTTTTGGCCTTACGTGGTCTTTTGTGGTTCCATATGAATTCTTGGATCATTTTTTCTATTTCTGTAAAGTCAGTCAGTGGAATTTTAATGGGTATTGCATTAAATCTATATGATTGCTTTTCACAGGATAGCCATTTTTAATATATTAATTCTCCCTATCCAGGAGCAGGGGAGGTCTTCCCATTTTTCAGTGTCCTCTGCTATTTCTTCCTTTAATGTTTTGAAATTTTCCTTGTAGAGATTTGAAGGGTCTTTGGTTAGATTGATTCCAAGGTATTTAATTTTCTGGTGGGCTATCATGAGTGGTAGGTTTCCTGAAATTTCCTTCTCTTCTTGTTTGGAATTGGTGTAAAGAAAAGCTATTGATATTTGTGTGTTAATTTTGTAGCCTGCGACTTTGCTGAAGGAGTTAATTAGATCCAGAAGTTTTCTGATTGAGGTTTTGGGGTCTTTCAGGTACAAGATCATATCATCTGCAAATAAGGATAATTTGACCTCTTCTTTGCCAATCTGTATCCCTTTGATTTCTTTCTCTTGTCTGATTGCCTTGGCCAGGACTTCAATTACTATGTTAAATAGAATAGGAGGGAGAGGACATCCTTTTCTTCTTCCATATCTAAGAGGAAATGGTTTCAGTTTTTCTCCATTTAATATAATGTTGGCTGTAGGTTTGTCATAGATGGCTTTTATGAAATTAAGGTATTTGCCTGTTATACCTATCTTCTCTAGTGTTTTTATCATGAAAAGGTGTTGAACTTTGTTGAAGGCCTTTTCAGCATCAATTGAGATAATCATGTAGTTTTTGTTTGCCAGTTTCTTGATATGCTGGATTACACTAACTGATTTCCATATGTTAAACCAGCCTTGCATCTGTGGTGTAAATCCCACTTGGTCATGGTGGATAATCTTTTTTATATGCTGCTGGATTCTGTTTGCCAGAATTTTATTGAATATTTTTGCATCTAGATTCATAAGGGAGATGGGTCTGTAATTCTCTATCTTAGATTAATCTTTTCCTGGTTTAGGTATCAGGGTGATGGTAGCTTCATAGAATGAATTTGGGAGTGTTCCCTCCTTTTCTATGTTTTGGAATAATTTGAGGAGGACAGGTATTATATCTTCTTTAAAAGTTTGATAAAATTCTGCTGTGAATCTATCAGGACCTGGGCTCTTCTTTGTTGGAAGACTTTTAATTACCTTTTCTATTTCTGTATATGTAATGGGCTTAAGTCAGTTATGTCTTCTGGGGTTAGCTTTGGTCGGTCATACGTGTTAATAAATTTGTCCATTTCTTCTGCATTTTCATATTTTTGGGAATACTCTCATAGTAATCTCTGACAATTTTCTGTGTTTCATTGGAGTCGGTGGTTATGGATCCATTGTCTTTCATAATCTGTACTATTTTTCCTTTTTCTTTTTGATGAGGTTAGCCAGAGGGGTGTCTATTTTATTAATCTTTTCAAAGAACCATCTCTTAGTCTTATTAATTTTTTGAGTTATCTCTTTGGATTCTAACTGAGATATTTCTCCCTTTATTTTTGTAATTTCCTTTTGGGTGTTCCTTTTAGGCTTGATTTTTTGTTGGTTTTCTAGTGTCTTATGATGCATCATTAGGTCATTTATTTGGCTCTTTATATTTTATTGATGAAGGCACTTAATGCTATAAACTTCCCTCTTAAAAATGCCTTTGCTGTATCCCATATGTTTTTGTATGACGTGTTTTCATCATTATTTGATTGTAGGAATTTTTTAAATTCCAATTTGATTTCATCAACAATCCATGGGTCATTCAGCAGTGTAGAGAAAATTATTTTAAGTGAACGAATCCAAGCTCAGAAAGAGAAACACCACATGTTCTCACTCATATGTGGGAGTTGAATCAAAATTTTAAGGAGGAAACATCCTATTCAAAGGTAGGATCAAAATAAAATGGAAAAAAAAAGCTAAGAATGGTGCCAATATAAATGATCTAGAAAATGCATGCCATTGTTCTGACAAGATAATAACAAAGTTCGCTACAGGAAAAATTTCTATCTTAAACAGAACTGGAACTCAAGTACATATAGAAAAATACTACCAAGTAAATGATAGAGAAGACTTAGATGGGGAGGGTGTTGGGGGGAAGCATACAAGAGGGTAAGGGGGCACCTATATGAATAATGTACATCAAAATGCATATATGGAAATGCCACAATGAAAAGCATGTCAGAATGAATCACATTAAGGTGTACATTAAAAATGTCCAATTTAAAAAAAAAAGAATTCATACAAGTTGATTAGAAAAGCACCAAGGTCCTCAACAGATAAACATGCAAAAGTTATAAACAGTTCACAAAAGAATTGGGATGGGAGAGTTGATTGATACATATAATTAGAATTAAATATCAGGTTTCAATATATCAATGAGAGATGGGTGAGACAAACATTCAGACTATAGCAAATACCAATAAAATAACCAAAACATGGAAAATCATGACAGCAGAAAAATTTGGAAAGGACCTAAATATTCAATGATAAAGGAATGGTCCAATAAATTATGCAGCAAATAATTGATGGACTGTTATATAGCTATTAAATATCAGGTTTGAGAGAATAGTAAGAAACATAAAATTGCTTCCAAAAAATATGCACAATTACATAAAACAAAGAAGTAAAACTATATATAGAAAAATAAGAACCAAAATAATAGTCATCTTCTATATGTGAGTTTTCCTTTTTCCTTCTAGTTTTCTGTATTTTATAAATTGCCTAAAATGCAGATATATTACTTTTATAATACGAAATAATGCATAAATTTTATTTTATGGAAGTAAAACCAATGGATAAAGATAAGTCCAGTCCCATGTGCTTGGGATATAAGAAGCCGAATTACAAGGATGACAGATCTTGTATAGCACTTACTAGGTACCAGGTCCTGTTATGGGAATGTGATGTATATTATCTCAATTAAAAGATTCATTTATAATAGCAGCCTCATGAGGGTAAATATTGTCATTATCCTCATTTTAAAAATGTGAAAATTGAGTCCCAGAACTGAGGTTTGAATCCAGGCCAAGAGGCTTCTGAGCCTTTGTGCTAAGCCCCTTGGCTCTGCCACCTGCAAGGCTCACAACCTAACTGAGGAAGTCAGACACTGTGAGAGAAACACCCAGACATGGAAGGGCTGTGAAAAAGAAAACGTCAATTAGTTTATGCATCCTTTTTCTCTCAGTCTCATTATCTCCTACAAGAGGTTTCTTTTCTCTCTGCTCTTACTCTTTTCTTCTCACACCACTTCTTATTTGCTAAATCTTCCCACAGATTCTCAGCACTCCAACAGAGGATTCACATTCTCTGTTGCCCCTCAAAGGAAGCCCATTAAACTTTTAAAAATATGGGGGCCCCGTACTCACATTTCAGCTCTGTGTCTGAGGGGTTTGTCTACACTGATGCCTGCTTTCTTTGACTCTTGCTGTTACCTGGAACTCTTCCTTTTTGTGTGTACATGGGGGAGAGGGGACTTTTTCACCTGACCTCTGCGTGATCTCTGGCTGAGGTCCTCCCAGCCACCAAGAGAACCCACTAATATGACAGCTGGTGAGGTTCAGGAGACAGTTTATAAAATGTTAACATCATTTGTTCTGGGGACCAGATTGCTCTGGTTGAGAGACCCAGGAACATGGGTTGGAACAGCCCATGTGGCCCATCTCAGAGGAGTGCATGTCACTTTTGCCACAGTACCCTCTCTTCCTGGCCCAAGGGGCAAAGCTCCAGAAGCTTCGTGCTTTCCCCCACCCAGCCCTGTCGTTAGTTGAACTGTCCTACTTTCACACCCCAGGCCCTTTCTGTGAAGTATCTGCTCCTTGTCTTTGTTCTGTTAGGCTTCCTAGCCAACTTCTTTGTATCATTACAGAAGTTCGCCATGTTCAGGAAGCTTCCCAGAACTATTAAGTTGCAGAAAGGAAACCTGGCCCAAGTAGAACCTTCAGACAATGTTCAGGGACAGGCTCCATCATCTCCCATTTCAACCTCCACCCTACCTTTCCCCCTCTGGCTAATTCAGCCTGCAGGTATTAACTCAAATGTCTCTACTTCAAGGAGATCTTCCCTGGCATCACTAATCTATGATCTCATAATATCCTGGGCTCCCCGTCATACCACTTATACTATTTTTATCTCCCATAAGAGATGCATTATTTTATTCCTCTAAGATTTTGGCCCTCTTCAAAAGGTGAGATTTCTCCAAGTCATGGCTTAAGTGTCAGCCATTTTCACACGTTCAATTCCAGATTATTTAATGACAACCAAGTTAGCGGGCCTGAGATACAATTGTAGGAGTGAGGAATCCAGAACCAGGAGGCCCAAGGTACAACACAGTGCTTTTCAGTGAGCCCCCTTCTCCCCTGCCCCCATAGAGATCCCACTCTAGAAGGAAACTAGGAAACTGGTCAGCCCCAGAGGACAGGAACCAGGCAGTAGGAAGTGCATTCACCCAGAAACAGAGACTTTCTGGACCAGATCATATCCACCATCATCCTTAAAAGGGGAAAAACATCACAGTTCCCCTTACCAGATTGCATTGGGTATGCCCAATGTGGGATACAGATCAAGTCACCTAACATTTTCACTTTTTCTAATCTCAAAACAGCAGAAACTTCCATCTATAAATTGCACTTGGTTCTAAAGCCCTAGTGATTAGAATTTAATAATCTTGTTTTATACTCTAGCACCTATTGTAATACCTTACATTTAGTAGGCTCTGTCATGTTTTGTATAATGAGGAGAGAGTTTATGCCCATGTATACAGATGCCATTTAAAACTAGCTCAACAAAGGCATATTTGTAAACTACTGACCTGACTTGATAAAAGTAACCCAGGAAAGTCATGGGTATAGATCATATTGCATTAGCAGTCTTGCATCTTTAAAAGATATTTTTTATTTTTCATTTTTCCAGTGCCAAAGATTCCTGTGTTCCCATGAAATATTCTGCATTATTTCCCTCTTGTCTGTGGTCAAAAGAATTTCCCTTTCAGCTTCCAGAGGGTGGTATTTGTTCAAGTCAAGCATCAGGAATAAGTGACAGTGAGGGAGATCAGGCCCTAAAAGGTATGCATCATTCTATATATAAAGTATATATTATATTTGTATGGGTACTGTTCTGACTGTTTCTGACTGTTTCCAATTACTTTTAATTAAGTAAATGTTTTAAGTCAGAATCTCTCTGTGAGGTTTGTTGTTGTCTCTGAGATAGGGTGCTTTATTTTGCCCTTCATTGTTATAGATGAGAAACAAAGTTCAGAATGGTTGGAAATATGCCCATGGCCACTCAGCCCACCTGGCCCTAGCACTTGGTGAGGGACACATGCTGTCTGGAGTGAAGGGGAAGAGAAGCATAGAGAGGGCTTCAAACTGCTGCTCAGTCCCTTCTGTGGAGTCTGGATGAATCTGATGGTTTTCAGATTGAAAGGTCTGGCCCAACCTCTCTTCTTCACTCCCATTTTTGCCTCTTAATTCCAGCACATGTGAATGTCCATGTCCAGGCAGAGACAGAATGGCCATTTTATCTTTCTCTTTGGGCTCTGTGGCAGGGTTTATAAATGTTAGCATCAGTGAGCTAACATTTGACCTTGGATAGTGTGAGGAAATTGAAGAACTAGAGGTAAAAATGGGACAACCCACAGTGTCAGGACAGAAAGGGCACTCTGTGAGTAACTGATAGCAGAATGAGTAGGTTGGTGGAATTCTCTAGAACCTGGAGGCTAGGAAGGAAGTAACCAGTTGTAGCCTTAGGGGGATGTTCTGAGTCCATAAGATGTTTTGCCTGATGCCCTGCTTGTGCAGGTGACTAGAGGAACTAGAAAGACAAGACAAACTTCTTAGGTTGCTAGGGACAACAGGACACAGTGGATGGCACCACCAAAAGGAAGGAATTACTAAACACAGGCATGTGCTAATCAAGTCAAAACTAGGCTCCCTTTTCAGCTATAAGTATACCTAGGATCGCTGATCAGAATAAGATGTTTTTAAGAATTTTACTCATGAAGGACCTGCAATAAGGATTCCAAGACCAAAGACTCCAGGAAATAATCTCAAATTATTAAGTAGACCTTTATGTCATCTCGCAGGAAGTGAGAAATATTCTAGGGACCCCATAAAAGCTGTGACTTGCTACTCTAGGTCCTGAGGTGACTTAGGAGCCCTGGACTAATGTGATATCAAGGCTCATCATATTTCTGGTTTTCCATAAGATGGTGTTCCTACACCCTCCTTATCTCACTTTCTCTCATTCTTCCTTAAATGAGATACTTATAGTCAACTGCTGAATTCTAAGCAGAGTCTGACCGGAGCAAAATAGTGCTATTATGTATGGTGTGGTCCAGTAGGAAGAGCATTAGATTAGGAATCAGAAAACCTGGGTTCACATTCCATTTATATATCTAGCTATAGAAAAGCAGGTAAATCAGTTAACATTTCAGCCTTAGGAATAATATCTATTCTATAATAGCCCCCATGTGTCTGTCAGGTTGCCATACTGTGGGGGCTTGTGTGTTGCTGTGATGCTGAAAGCGATGCCACCAGTATTATCAATTCTAGCAGACTTGTTGGTAGGACAGGTTTAAGCTGAGCTTCTGGACTAAGACAGACTAGGGAAAAGGACATGGCTAACACACTCCTGAAAAAATTAGCCATTGAAACCCTATAAATAGCAGAGAAACACTGCCAGACATAGTGACCAGAAAATGAGCTTCCCAGGTTGGAATGCACTCAAAAGACAACTGGAGAAGAGGTCCCTCCTCAAAGTAGAGTCAGCCTTAATGACAAGGATGGCTAGATTATGTCTTACATATTTTGGACGTGTTGTCAGGAGGGATTAATCCCTGGAGAAAGACATCATGTCTGGGAGACTGGTGGGTTAAAAAAAAAAAAAAAAGGAAGATTCTGAACTAGATGGATTGACACAGTGTCTGCAACAATGGGCTTAAACATAAAATGGATTGTGTGCCTGGAACAGAGTTGGGGAGTGTTTCATTCTGTTTTACATAGGGTCAGACCCAACAGGATGGCACCTAACAACAACAACAACAACAATTCTATAATATAATATTATCATATGTTAATATAAAATTTATGCATATTATAATGTAATATATGATATAGAACCAGATAAGACAGGGCATGATGCAAGTAAGAAGTAAAGTACTAGATTCATGCTAGGTAGTGTGATTATAAGTTTTTGTACACGTACCAGAAGATTGTGGTAGTTTTCTTCAGGGATGGTCTCTATAGATTTGTTTTGTTTCTTTGAATGGACCAGGCTTTCCTGTTTCTTTATATGACCTGTGATCTTTTATTGAAAATCAGGCATTTGGAAAAACATGTATCCAAAGCTGCAGACTGGCTTAGTGAAGGGGAAGACCTTCACTAATTAGCAGGGTGAATTCTGCATTATACAATACTTTTCTGAGTATGCATTTTCTCTACACCTGTGTATTTGCTCTTTTCCAATTCCCCAGAATACACAGCTGCTTTTAAAAGTCTTAATTTTCCTAAGGGTCTTACCTCTGCTTCTTCTTGGGGCTGTAGCTGTTCTAGTGTATTCCACAATTAGTATCCTCATTGTGGTTTTGATGAGCCATCCCTACTGCTTCTTGTGGGTTCGCCTAGCTTGAGATCCCACTGTGTCTCCTTTAGGCAGATGAACTCTGTATTCAGTGACACAAAGACCAACCAGGCAGGCCCTAGATAGGTTGTTGTTGTTGTTAGGTGCCGTCAAGTCAGTATCCGACTCATAGCAACCCTCATAGGGTTTTCAATGGCTGAGTGCTGTGGGATTGCCTTGGGAGTGGATTGCCAGGCCCTTCTCCCATTTTTGCAGTGCTGGGAATTGAACTCGGGGCCTCAGAGACTGCAGCGCAGCGCTCTACCCACTGAGCTAAATCCCAGCCCCTAGATAGGTTAGAAGATTGTAAAACAGGTATGTTCTACTGTTCTGGGTTCACAGAAAGGACCTGGGGTGGGAAGACAGTGGGACCAGGGAAAATAAAACAACCTAAAATTTCTTTCCATTTTAAATGTGGATTTTTCTTGATGGGACATTCACTTGGTTCCATGTATATGGACAAATGTGAGCAGAATGGAAGGACAGGGTAGCAATTGCTTACTGTAAAAATCTGCTGGTCGTTGGGCAAGTCTGCACAACCTCAGGTTTGTCCAACTATGCACATGACATCTCTGACTTTATCCCTCATCTTATGTAGATGGCATTTATTCCTTATAGTTTGTCATGAATGAATTCTAAAACTTATCCTGATGCTTACATCATGCAATGCTTATTTTCTTTGTTTAGTAAACCAAGGTATTAACTATATGTACTATATCTTTTTCTTAATGTTTTACAGCACTATATGTACCACCATCTGCACAGGGAAAAGCGTTTTCCCAACACAGAAGACACACAGATGTAGTCATAAGTCGCCCAGGTTCCAACACCAAACCCACCCTCCCTCCAATTCCACAGGGCCGCAAATAGACCAGCACCTTGACATTTGGTCTTTAACATGAGAACTTTTTCTGATAATGTCCATTCCCTTTGTCTTACCTGGCAATGGATCTCAGCTGTTTCTTACTCAACCAAATATCTACAAAAGATCCCCTGTCTCAATTCTCTCAATCAATTTCTATTGTGATTTTCTGAAGTGTCTTTTATTTATTGTATCATTTATTTTTTTCCTATTTTTAAATATGAGTTATTCTTAGCTTTTCAAAATGTCATTTTGGTTTTTCCCATAGCTACAGATGATTTTTTCTAGCTGCTTCCTGCTCTGGGATATCAACTGCCAAAATCTCCCAACATCTCTGGATCACTATGTGCATTGTAATTTTTGGATATGTCCAACTAGGATTTTGCTCTTTAAAATTTCAGTGTGTTCATTTATAATATTAGTGTGCAATCTAAAGGACCAAATTAAGTTTCTAATTATGAAAAGATTTTAGAGTTCCATTTAACTTATGACAAACATGATATCAACTCCACCTCTTGAAGGGAATTAATGTAATTTTGGGGAGTTCTTGATTTGGTTTAGTAATATGAAGGAACAAAGTATCAGATAACTCTTTAATTTCACCCTTTCCAGACTCAAATTATGTACTGCTTGACATTATAAATATTTTAAAACAACTTTCATTATCTTTGTGATATCACTCCCTGCCATTTGCAGAAAAAAAACTCATTGAGTATGTGTAGTCAAAGCTGATACGCAGCTAATATGTGCCAGTAAGGCTATCCTGGTTGTTAAAACATTGAAACACATCCCTTTGGATTGGCACATAATCCCTTCATAATAAATGATGAGTAGGAACAAGAACCTCCACATAGTACTGCACTGAAATATTTTAATTATCACAATCCTCTAATGACTGCCCTCTTAAAAATATTAGCCCTCCTTCTCCATAACTCAAACTTGGATGTAACATGATTTTCCATTGACTCTCTTCTTCCATCTGCCCTCGTTGTCAAAGAGGCACTAGAGTTTGTGCTAGTCAATTTTCTGTCACTGTGACAAAATGCCTGAGAAAAAGAACATAAAGGAGGAAAGACTTATTTTCCCTCCCATTTTCAGAGGTTTTAGTCTGTGGGCAGCTGGCTCCATTGGTTTGGGCCTGAAGCAAGGCAGAATATCATGGTGGTGGGAACATATGGCAGAGGACACTATTTACCTCCAGCAAAAAGACCAGCAAGCAAAAAGAAAGAAAGAAAGGGACTGGGGACAAGATATTACCCCCAAGGGCACACTCCAAAGGATCCTTCTCATTAGGTCCCACTTCATAAGTTTCTATCATATCCCAATAGCCCATCAAATTATGAACCCATCAATAGATCAATCCGTTGATGAGGTCAGAGCCCTCAGGATCCAATCACTTCCCAAAAGCCCATTAGCTGGCCATCAAGCCTTTAGCACATGGCCTTTGCGGGACATTTTGGATCCAAACCATAACAAAATTCTTTCCTTGGGTTTGGTAGGAAGGGAGAAGGGGGCATGTGGAGTAGAGGAATAGGCTAAGCAGAGAAAAGGAGGCCATCTTTTCTGAAAAGTAAGGAGGCAGAAAATAGGTCACTGCTCTGAGAATCTTCAAAAAACAATTTAACTTTCATAAACATCATCTAATCTTTTCAAAACTGTGAACTATTTTAGACATACTCAAAGATGTGAAAAAACTAGTTCCAATTTCAGACAACATAGAGATTTACTTTTTCCAATTCCTCCCATTAAATACAGCTAAGATGTTGGACATTATGTATAAAACAAACACAGGAAGTCTCTGAGAGGTGGAGAGAAGAAGGCAGAGATGCTAGGGACCTCAAAGTCTGAATAACAACATGAGGATGACTTCTCTTTCCTTTTTGCCTTATATATCCTGAACTGGGTACTAGAGAAACTTCAGTCCCAAAACACTAATGGGTATATCAACAAATATCCAACAAACAAAACTTGTTCTCTTTAGCTAAAGGACTAGGAAAAGGGTTAGACTTCCAAGATAGAAAACTTTACATAGCCAAACACCATGGGTAAAACTATGGCTCTGACTTCCCTTACTTCCAATGTCTGTCAGCAAAGGCTTTCACACTCCTCTGGCTATATCAAAATTCTCCTCCTCCCTGCTGGTATAGTGTCAGAAAAGGTCTAATGGAGAGTCAGAACTTTCACCTCTGCCCAGTATTAATGAGAACCTTCCCCTGGTGTTGTCAAAGGCCATTTGAGAAAACTGAAATTCTCGCTACCCATCTGGTAATAATGAGAAACCTCTCCCCCTCCCCACTCACTGGAAGGTATAAGAGAAGGCCTTGGGGTGAGCCAGGTCTTTGACCACTGACCTTTCTCTTTGTCTTGTTAGTGAATGTCATGTGGAAAACAGTAATAGGGTACTCTTACCCATCTCTTGGGCTGGGATTTAGGTCAGTTGGTAGAGCGCTGCGCTACAGTCTCTGAGGTCCAGAGTTCAATTCCCAGCACCGCAAAAATGGGAGAAAGACCTGGCAACCCACTCCCAAGGCAATCCCAAAACAATCTGCCATTGAAAACCCCATGAGGGTCTCTATGAGTCGGATACCAACTCGAGGGCACCTAACAACAACAACAACAACCCATCTCTTACAGGATGTCTTCAGTGGAGGCCTAATAAGTACTCTAATTTTCATCCCCACTTAGCATGAATGAGGTATCAGTCTGCTCTTTTGCACTCCAAGTGTCTACAGAGGCCAAGAGGAGAATTTGGACATCTACCTCTGCCTAGCAATAGTAGATCAGTGCCTCCTTCCCAACTAGCATAGTATAAAAGAAACCCTGATAAAATAGAATATTTAGATAAGATCTGAAGTTTCCTGACACACTATCTAAAATGTACAAGATATAATTTTTTAAACCTCATCATAGCAAGAATCAAATTACTTCAACTTGAGTGAGAAGACTCAATCAATATATGCTAACACCAAATGACACCAAATGGAATTTATTTGGCAAGGATTTTAAAGCAACAATAATAAAAATGCTTCAGCAATTACAAACATGACTGAAAGAAATGAAAAGAAAGCTAAGCTAGCAAAGTCATAGCAAGGAAATAGAAGATGTAAAGAAGAACCTAAAGGAAATTCTCGAACTGAACCATACAATAACTGAAATTTAAAAACTCACTGGAGCAATGAAATCAAGAGGGCAGAGAAAAAAAGTAGTGAAACTTAAAAATAGAGCAATTGAAAGTATTAAGTCTGAGGTAGACACCATGGCACATATCTGTAATCCCAGCAAGTCAGGAGGCTGAGGCAGGAGGATCATGAATTTAAGGGCAGAGGGAGCCTGTGTAACTTAACAAGACCCTGTCTCAACAACAACAACAATAACAAAGGCTGGGAGTGCAGTGTTGATGTAGAGCACTTACAAAATATGTGTAAGGCCCTGAATTCAACCCTCAGTACTGTCAAAAAAAAAAAAAAAAAGTATCCAATCTGAACAGAGATAAGATAGACTGAAAAACAATATGAACACTAGGGATGTATGTTGTTGTTGTTAGGTGCCGTCGAGTCGTGTCCGACTCATAACGACACTTATAGGGTTTTCAATGGCTGACTGTTTTGAGATTGCCTTGGGAGTGGATTGCCAGGTCCTTCTCCCATTTTTGTGGTGCTGGGAATTGAACTTGGGACCTCAGAGACTGCAGAGCAGCGCTCTATCAACTGAGCTAAATCCCAGCCCCAGGGATGTATAGGACTGTATAAAAAAGACTGAATGTTCATGCCATTGGAGTTCCAGAAGAAAAGAAGATGTGTGAGGCTGAAAAATATTTGAAGAAATACTGACCAAAAATTCCTCAAATATGGCAAAAGCCAAAAACCTACAAATTCAAGAAGCTGAGTGAACTCCAAACAGTATAAATTCAAAGGAATCCAGAGGACGCATCATAAACTTCTGAAAATTAAAGACAAGGAAAAAAATCTTAAAGCTGTAACAGAAAAATAATGTTTTAATTATAGAAAAAAAAAAACAAATCAAAGGATAATGATTTTCTCATTAAAAACCATTAATAACACCAGAACTTTGAGAAATAGTACATTTTCAAATGTTGAAAGTACTGGCAACATAGAATTCTATATCCAGTGAAAATGTTCTTTAGGAAAGGAGAAAGCAAGACATTCTCAGATGAAAGAAATCTAAAAGAATTTGTTGGCAGCAAATCTATCCTAAAGGAATGGTCTGAGAAAGTCCTTGAGACGGAAAGAAAATGACAAAAGGTTGAGGGTGCAGCAGAGTGGTAGAGTACGTACAAAGTATGTGAGAGGCCCCCAGTACCACAGAAATAAATAAATAAATAAATAAATAAATAAATAAATAAATATCTTTAAAAAGAAAGTTGGGCACTGTGGCTCACACCTATAATCCCAGCTACTCTGGAGACAGAGGCAGGAGGATTGTGAGTTTGAAGCCAGCGGTAGCCTGTACAATTTAATGAGACCCTGTCTCCAAATAAAAAAGGGGGGGGAGGGGCAGGCGTGCAGCTCAGTGATAGAAGACTTGCCTCGTATGCGTGAGACCCTGGGTTCAACTCTCCCATACCACAATAAATGAATACAAAACAATAGAAAATCCCAGTCAACTGTGGTGGCACATGCTTGTAATCCCAGAAACCAGGAGACTAAAGCAGGAGATTATGAGTTCCTTGCTAGCCTGGGCTATGTAGCAAGACCCTGTTTCAAACAAGCAAGCAAACAAACAAAAATTGGACCAATTATATATTGTCCACAAGAAACACATCTGAAATATAACAATGCAGGCAAGTTGAAGATAAAACGATGGGCAAATGTCTGCATGCATCGATCCTATGCCAGAAGATGGATGGTCAAAAGAGAGCAAGAACAAGAAAACAAGAAAAGACCGAATCCACTTTTATAACCAGCCCATTCTCTGGATAACTAGTGCACTCCACAACAGCCTTAATCCATTCATGAGATCAGAGCCTTCATGGCCTCCTCACCTCTTCTCAGGCCCTGTCTCCCAACACTACTGCACTGGGGATGAAGCCTCTGTGTCAGTCAGTTTGTGCATTGCTGTGGCAAAACACCTGACAGAAACAACTTAAAGGAGGAAAGATTTCCCGGGGCTCAGAATTCAGAGGAGGTCAGTCCAGAGAGTTCAGTTCAGAGGGCAGGCATGGCAGCGGGGCTGATGTCAGGCCTATGGTAGAGGACCTTATATCACGGTGATCAGGAAGCAGAAAATGATTACTAGAACCTGGGGGTTTAGGTAAAACCTCCAAAGGTCTGACCCCTGTGACCCACCTCTGCAAGCTATGTCCCACCTCCCAAATTTCCATAGCCTCCCAGGACTTGGCCACTAGTTGGGGACCAAACATTAAGAAAGATGACATTTGGGGGACATTTTTGACTCAAATCGGCTCCAAAGCATAAACTTAAGGGTGCATCCAAACCATAGCATGTGGTGAATCTGAAGACTCTGGCCACAAACCTAAAGTCAGGGAAACTTAATCTTATTTTCTCAATCTGTTCATAGTTTCCCCGTCTCTTGCTTTTCAAGGGGAATTGAATCCACTTCCCAGAAGTCAGGGCAGCAGGGGGCGGCATCTTGCTCCTGCATTGTTGAGAAGTCAGTCTTGGGCACTGCCTGTTTTTCAGGGTCCATGGCCAAATCTCTGGTTGCACCCTGTCATTCTGACCACACTAGGCATGTCAACCCTCCTTTTTATGTGATGTTGGTTCTCTTCATGAAAGTGTGTAATAAACCAATTGCTCCCTATGCCAAGGGTCAGATTCAGGTACTCTCTGCCTTGCCACTGTGTAGTTGTCTTTCCTGACTAGTGCCCACTACATGGATTAGTGACTCCATGCCCCAGCTGCCTGGTAGAACTTCAGATGGGAAGCCAAGTGGTTGACTATGAATGACCCCATTTGCTGAGTCTCACACTAAAATGGGGTACCTCTTTTTCCCCAGAACCCAAAGCTGTGTCTCTGGAGTAATTGTGCTCAGCCTGGTGTGCACATCAGAGTTCCCGTAACTTGAAAAACACCAGTGCCTATGCTCCATCTAGAGCCAATTAAATGAAGGTCTCTCGGGGTAGAGGGTTGGGCATTTTGTTTTTTAAAAGTCCCCAGTGTGATTCCATTGCGTGCCAGGTTCAAGAGTCACTGCTCCTGAGTGCTGAGCAGGAGCTCTCTAGAATGATTTTGTCATGTATTAATAATTTTCTTGCCCTCAGTCATTTCTCAGTGACTACCACAGCCTTATTAGCATAAAATATGATTTTTAAATCATTACTAACGTGGTAGTTGGAAATATATTACTTTGTTGATGAGGTTTGCTATTTTTCATATGCTTATTTTTATTAGTATTTCCTTCTTAGTTAAACCATTGGTTCAAATCTTTGTTCTGTTTTTATCCTGAGATGTTAATATTTTCTCTTACATTTTCCAGAGCCAGATCTATTAAATATTAACTATTTGTTATAAATACACATCATAATTTGCTATTGGAATGTATTTATTTTTAAAAGGGAGGATTTAACTCTTTTCTTATGTAGTACTTGCTTATTGTATGTTCATGAATTCTGTTTTTTGAAAGGAACACTCACTGTCCAAGAAAGCAGTCTGTGATGACGGAAATGTGTAGAAATATCCACCTTGTCCAATATGGAGCCATTAGCTCCATGCAGCTATTGAGTGTGGCTAGTGTGACTGAGGAACTGAAATTTTAATTTTACTTTGAATTAATTTAAACATAAATAACCACATGTGATCAGTGTCTACCATATAGGAAAGTTGAATACTACAGGGCTTATCACCATAGTTGTGTTCTTTTGGGCCCATAGTTATTTTTATATTTTTTTCTTAAAACTTCTAGCTTCAGTGGATTATAAAGAAAGAATGACAATATGGCTTATATAGTATATATTTTATAAACTTTATTAATATTCTTTATGCCTTATCACAAAAGTTCAATTTTGAAAAACTCACAGTAGAATTAAAAAGAAAATCTATGGTATAAAATTTTGCTGCATCTACTAATTAAGTTTATTAATTATGTTATTTAAAGTGCCAAGGTACATCCTCTTGTTTTTGTCAACTTCTGGAATACATGATATTGGTACTTTAGCATCTCATTGTAATTGTGTTTCTGTCTCTTTCTTCTTATATATCTAATGAGTTTTTGTTATATAATTTTTGATGTTATGTAAATCAGCTCATAAATGCTCAGGACTGTTATCATAAATTCATAGATTTCATGTTGCTTCAGTATAAAAGAGTCCTTTTTGTTCATTGTTTTATAGAATAGCTTTGCTTTGAACTTCCCTTCAGTAATATCTGTGCCATCTGTGCTTATTTTTCTTGGCCTGATACATCTATCCTTTTAATCTGATTCTTTCTATGTAATTTAATTTTGGTCTGATTGTTATTCTTTAACCCAATCTGAGTCTTCCTTTCACTTCAGTTATGGAGAAGTATTTTTATTTATTTCTAATACCGAAAAATTCAGTCCTACTTTTACTGTTTTATATTTTCTGATGAGTTTGAGAGTTTCTCTTTTTCTGTGATTTCATTGACTGGTTTATGTGTTTTGCTATATATTTTGCTCATTTTTATTTATAGTAATTTCCTACCCTGAAGTATGTCATAGAATTTAAAATATTTTATTTATTGTCTTTCTTATTTCTATAATTATACCATTAGTTAAGAATTTCAGGCTCAATTTATTGAACCTCATCATTTTCCCCAAATAAATGTTTAAGAGCTATTTTGGCTTTATATTCAATTTTCCATTATTTTACTCCTCTCTGGATTTTTCAGAACGTTCATTGTTTACTAGCAATTCTTTTATATAACTTTCTCATTGTCAAATTCTTAATATAAAACCAGAAGGGAAAGAGAAGGGGAGCATTTCAGAAAATAATTCTACAGTAATGGAGAAGTGTGCTTGACTTCTCTATTCCAGCAGGAAAGGTAGAAAATGACAATAGAAAATGACAGGTGACTGAAGTTTTTTTTAAAGAAAATATGTTGTAGTCTCAGGATATATTTTATTTCTGCTATGCCAAGAATGTTATGCTCAGTGGAAATACCAATAATTTATGTCATAAATCATTGACTGGGAGATTAGGATATGTAACTGCTAAATATGCTGCCATATTAGCCTGGACATCTGTGTTCCAATTTCCAGAAATCACTAAGCTTTCAAGCCCAGTATGGTGGTGCACACCTGCAATCCTAACTCTTAGAGGCCTGAGGCAGAAGGATCAAGGAGAGTTTAAAGCCAGCCTTGTCTACATAGTGAGTTCCAGGAAAGCCTGGGCTACACAGTGAGACCTTGTCTCAAAAAACAAAATGAAAACAAAACAAAACAAAATAAACAAGTGAACAAAAATCAACAAAAGAAACAAAACAAAAAACAATAGAACAAAAAGAAGAAAGCACTAAACTTTCAAAATTTCATAACGATGTGGGTATGTGTATATATATTTACATACCATCTCGTTCCAACTAGGTTTGAGAGCACTTACAGAGGTAAATCCAGTTCATTCAGATAAAATATGAACAGGGAAGGACTTTGAGGCAAGAAGAAAAATGGATGATATTTAATACATCAAATGCAAGCCCTAATTGATGAAGGTGGGTCACAAAATAAGTTTCCTAGTCACCCCAGGAAAGGTGGAAGCATCTTCCTCTCCACAGTTGTCCAATTCTCCCAAGGGGGATATTGTAGGAATGTGTTAACTGCATTCTTGGTAGCTTGCAGACATTAAATACAATTTTAATTTGACAAAGCCATTTCTTGCAGTATCCTCCAAGGTAGATTTGTTATTGAGTGCTATTGAGTCATGTCCAACTCATGGAGACCCTCATAGGGTTTTAATGGCTGATTGTTTTGGGAGTGGGCTGCCAGCTCCTTTTCCCGTATTTGCACTGTTGGGGATCAAACCCAGGGCCTCAGAGAACCCAGGGCAGCACTCTACCAACTTAAGGTCGACTATATAGTAGAATATTACAATTCTCCTCCCACCCCTGACTAAAGCAGTTAGTGGAGAGGCTTTGTGTAAATGCGTAGGGAGGCACCATAATGTGATGGTTAATGGCGTGAGAATGCTGCTGGAATTCTGAGTTCAAATCCTGGGTCAGCCTTATGCTAGGAGGCTGATTTAAGCAACTTACTCAGCTCTCCATTTCTTCAACTGTTCGACTCAGTCACGGAGGGACTGATGGAGGTGTTATTTCACAGAATGAAGGGACTGATGGGGGATGTAATGAATCAGCTTGAACTATAGCAGGCAGGCCTCTAGCCTTAAGTCCCCAAACCCCTGTGGCTGGGTCTTGGAAAAGAATTAGTAGTCAAATGGTAGAAAATGGAAAGTAAACAAAGTATTTCCCTATTGATTCGGAGATACATTTTTCACATTTTCATGTCTGTAAAATAAGGGCACGTTTTTAAATTGATGGCATGCCACAGTTGAATTAGCATCATTGTTTTTCTTTCTTGGTGGAATATAAAATGATGGTGTATATTATAATTTATTATATCCTAGATTTGACAAAATATGGTAACAGTAACTACCATAAGGGACCAGCTCCTCCTTAGGGGCAGCCAAAGTTTGTCTGGGGAGGTAGAATGGATCCCTCTAACGTTCCAGTGATCTATGAGGGCTGTGGCTGTCCAGTAAAATGTGCTGTCAGATGAGAAAGTGTGCAGGAGAAGTATGGCCCTCTCATGTTGAAAAGAAGCCCCACTTGGGCTTGCTCTTGCATTAACCACCTTTCTCGGGTCCTCTGTAATGATGAAAAGGGAGCCAGGAAACTGCATATACCAGGAACCTCCTTTCGTCTGCCACGGAGAAAGCCAGACCCCCAAACACATGTAAAAATATAAGGATATGCAGCTGTGTACGGTGGCTCATGCCTGTAATCCTAGGGATTCGGCAAGGAGAGGTAGGAGGATCACAAGTTGAGACCAGAGGCAGCCTATGTAACTTAATGAGACCCTGTCTCAAAATTAAAAAAATAAAAATTAAAATTAAAAAAAAAAATGGACTGGGGGCGCAGCTCAGTGGTACAACATTTACAAAGAATGCAAGCGCAAGGTCCTGGGCTCAACCCCTACCCCCAGTATATTAGAAGGAGACAGGGAGCAAATTGAAAACCTGCCAAAGCTGCTTCCTTAGGAATATATATATATATTAAGCAAGTTATTCAGGACTACTGAGAGATCATTGCCAGTAGTCCCTTATGATATTTCCCTCCTGCATGATGTCATGATATTGGGAAGGTTGTCCCCAAATCCACTGAGGAAGGTATCAGAGGACACTGCATTCTGAGCACCTAGACACTCATAGACACACAGAGGGCAGAATGGAATTGCTACTCTATCCCAGTTTTAGAAGAAGCTGTATTTACATTAAGGGGAAGTTTATACCCTCTTTCCCCTGGAATTGCCCACATAAAGCACTTGTCAAGTGATGATTGTTGACTATTTTTATTTTTATAAGTGTGTTTGGCAGGTCATGTTTGGAGGAAATGAAGGATCCATTGGAGAAAACTAGAAATGCTACTTCATTTCACAGTGCCTGGGAATGCTGGGGTAAGGGAGGACCTAAAAATTCCCATATGGATTGAGTGATCTGACACCCTGGTTTGCTTGAGATTGCCCCAATTTATGCCCATTGTCCCAGCAACATTATTAATAAGGCTCCCTTTTCACTCTTGAAAGCATTCTGGTGTAGATAATAGTTTATATGATCACTGTATGTGTGGGTCATATGGCATCTGTCTTTCTGCTTGTAATCATGCACGTGAGAAAGTAAGTAATTTATAGAAGGATCTAAGGTTGAATTAGTAAGATACTGAAAAGATTAAAAACAAGAATTTTAGCTTGGCACAGTGGTGCACGCCTGTAATTCCAGCAACTTGGGAGGCTAAGGGAGGAGGATTGAGAGTTGGAGGCCAGAGGCAGCCTGTGCAACTGAGCAAGATCCCACCTGTCTCAAAATTAATAAATAAAAATAAATAAGAAGGGGCTGAGGTACAGCTCAGTGATAGGGCACTTACCTAGCATGTGTGAGGGCCTGGGTTCAACCCCCAGCACCTCAAGAATTTAAAGCCAAAATAATAATAATAACATCAAGAATAAAAACTCAAGTAAACAGAAAAAATATATAATGTAGAAAATTTCCACAGCGACTTATTAAATGAAAATATTCACTTAAAATTTAAAAATAGCATTAAAAAAGTTACATTAATACATGTAATAACAAATTTTAAAGGACAAAATAGAGACCCCAAATATGAACTATTCAATTTATGAACAGGGGCTGAGATTTAGCTCAGTTGGTAGAGTGCTGCTCTGCGCTCTCTGAGGCCCTGGGTTTGATCCCCAGCACTGCAAAAATGGGAGAAGGACATGGCAGCCCACTCCTGAAAGAATCCCGAAAAACAATCTGCCATTGAACACCCTATGAATAGCAGAGAAACACTGACATAGTGCTGGGCATAGCACAGTGTTAGGGAGTGTTTCCTTCTGTTGTAAGTGGAGTCGCTATGAGCCAGACCTGACTTGACAACACACAACAATAACAACAAATTTGTGGATAAATATCGAGAACAAAGGAATAAAAATGGAGGAGAAACTTATTAAAACAATACATATATTTGTACCTAACATACATATATATGTTTACATTTGTTATATATTTACTTGTACATAGTATTTTCTTCTTAGCAAAGCAAGTAAACCAAAAACTGACAGAGAAACAGGAAAGCTTAAAAATAAGGGCTTAGTTGGAAGTCAGCTACCAGCAACATCTTGCAGAATTCTGTTGTCAGATGGTCTTACAGTGCAGGGTCCAAACAGAGCCCATGGTAGTGGGAGTTAGGGTGGGTGGGCGGTGAGAAGGCATTGAGAGTGACTCAACCCTCTTCTCATAAACCAGATGAAGCCCATTAGACATCGAACCCCTTAAACAGACTTCTCATAACAGTGTCCATGGGACTTTGCAAGCATATTTGTGTTGTGCCACCTAGATTTCCAAGCATAAGCAAAGTACATTATTGCTTTCATGCTGTTTTGAGAAGTGGTCTTCTGTGAAAACTCTTCCCTAACATATTTGATTAATAAAAAGAGCCCGATCCCAAACCATATTGACAGCACAAGGTGCTGGTTTTTTTAGCACATTGATGAAATCAACACATGAAGAACAGCTACTCAGTATAATAGTCAGCCTAGTGCCAGACACAATCTATGGTATCACTGTTTTAAAAACCACATGAAGCAAGTTTTGTTGAACAAGAACTATGAAAAATGAGAGCAATTTGATCTACTAATTAGAATGCCTCCATCAAAAGGTTTGCAGTTTTATATTTTCTTTATTTATTAACATGTGAAAAGCTTCAAGTTTTTTATTAACCCAGGCAGTTGTTGGCATGTGAGATTAGTTTAGTAACTTGATGAGGTGAATTCTATAGCATGTTAAATTAGAATCCCAGCCACTAAAGCCCCAAATCTAATTTTCACCCTAGTTTATAAGGCTCTCTTGAAAATCCTATTATCCTAATGCATGTCTCTAATGCTCTAACTCCTACAAGAAATTGTGGCTCCTATCATTTGTAAAGCCAAAACTATTCTCAATTGCCACTGTGGAATATTTAAATTTTGTATGTACTGAATCATTGAAATTAGGTACAGGTATTTTTCCTGAAATTGCAGTACTAATAAATTGTAGCAAAACTCCTGATCTTACCCTATGGGTTCTGTAGAATAAAGGTTTTTCTTGGGCCCCTAATTTACCTAAAGAATGACTATACTCTCTTGTTGTTGGGGCAGGTCCTTGAAGACCCAATTGATAGGAATATGATTCAGAAAGCTAGATGGAGGGAAAAAGAAAAACAGGAACAGAAAGACAATACAGAGGATGTTGGCTTGTTGCATTGTACTAAGGCTGATAAACTGACCTTCACATATGAAATTAAGCTACTGTGAGAATATACGCACTCCCTGTAACTCTCCCCAGGACACTCTGCCCAGATAACACAGGGTTCCCTCCCTCTCCTTTTCAGGTCTTTGCTCACAGGTCATAATCTCAGTCTTCCCTGATCATCCTATTTAAAATCTGTGTAGAGACCCCATTTCTATCCCACCTTACACCCTTCTCCTGCCTCATTTGTCTCCAGACTGATTTTCTCCATCTACTATTTATTTTAATTATTTATCTTATTTACCATGTTTCCCCTTATGAAAATGTAAGCCCAGGAAGGTGGAGAGAAATAATTCTGAATTTCCTGATGCCATTACCTTGTGTTTCCTTAATAGGATGCACTACTTGATGTTGCTAAATTTTGAGGCTTATTAACATGCTATCATTCTGTTTGTTGTCTTCCAGGACTGGATTTTCACCTTCCACATTTATATTTTTGAGATGCATCTCTATTGATAGTTGAAGCTATAGTTCATACATTATTTTTTTCCATTTTTCCATGCTCTTATCAATAGAAATTTTGGTCTTTCTATTTTTTCCCCCCAAACAAGCAGTTCTATTATGAACAGTCTTGTATGTGTCCTGTGGGGCACATGTGCAGGAGTTTCTGTATCATTATAGCCAGAAGTGGAATTTCTGGTCAAAGGATAAGCATGTTTTCAGCTTTAAAAGAAAATGCTAAATTATTTTCCAAGTCTGCATTACCAATTTGCAGTAGTATGTAAAAAGCTCTCTCTGATACAATCCTCATCCACACTTGATGTTTTCTGACTTTTCAATTTCAGAGAATTTGATGAATGTAATTTGCTGTATCACTCTGCATTTAGGATGTACCTCCCTGTTTCTTACTTTCATGTTTAGTGGCCGCTGAGTGGTTTTTACCCTGTGGTAAATCTACCCTTGTGAAATACTGTTCATATCTTTTTTGCCTGTTCTTTTATTCGGTTGTCATTTCCTTATTGATTCAAAAGGGTTTTTTAAATACATGCTGGATATTAATCCTTTGTCAAATATATGTGTATAAATACATTCTCAGACCGTGTGCATTTATTTTCCTTTCTCCTTTCCTTCCTCTCTCCCTTCCTGCTACACTTTTCTCCAGACTATCTATGGATTTGGAACTGGACAGGAACCCATCAATGGCAGCTCAACCTACCATGTTACATACAAATTCACAATAGAGTCTTTCATTCTTTTAAATTTCCCATTCCAGCATTTTTGGCAGTTTTTCTTACATAGCTTTGTAGAAAAGTAAATGGATAGCCCCCTTTGCATGTGAAGTATTCCTTTTCATTTTTAAATTGGGAAATAAAATAATTAATTTTTATGTCTTCCTTAGAGTACCATTTGGAGTTAAACCAATTTCTAATATTTCTCCATAACCTTAACTAACTGAACATAATGCATAACTTATGGGTAGTTTGACAGATGCTATAGTGTTTAGGAAATTTTAATACCATTTGTTTGGTGGAATTATTTGCATAAATGGAATTCTGAAAGTCAAGGCTTTCTTTTGTCCTTTTTTTCCCCTTACTTTCTCTGTACCCCAAATTCTTAATTCTGTGTGAAACATAACTCTAAATCTACAAATTCTTGTTTTTAGGTCTCGGCCTTTGATGATAAGATCTGTTGGAATGGGGACCCTGTTAATTTTGCTCCCCAGTGCACTCCTAGTGCCTAGTGCCTTACCCAGCTCATAGTAGCTTGCCCAATGAATACTTGACTAATTATGTGAAGCATGTTGTTGTTGTTGTTAGGTGCTGTCGAGTTGGTATCCGACCCATAGTGACCCTACATACAACAGGGGAAACACTATTGTCAGCGCTTCTGTGCTGTTCATAGGGTTTTCAATGGCAAATTGATTTTTGGGAGTAGGTTGCCAGGTCCATCTCCCAAGCCTACAGCACCTGTTATTCCCAGGCGGTCTCCCATCCAAGTACTAACCAGGCCGGATCCTGCTTAGCTTCTGAGATCTGACAGGATTGGATGCCACAGGGCTATGGCTGCAGGCATGTGAAGCATAGACTCACCAAATTCTGGCCATATGTCTGAAGGGATCTTAAAATCTTCATACTCTGAGAACCAATACGTCTACTTCTAGGGATATAGTCTAAGAAAGAAATCTGATTAAGGCAGATTTATATACAAAGATTTTCATGTGATCCTTATTTATAATAAAATTTGGAAATGTTACATGTCCAACAACAATGAGCTTGTTTAAAGAATGATGAAGCATCCACATTATAGACTGTTAGGAAGTCATTAAAACTCATGTTTTCAAAGATTATGAGAAGTGCATACAAAACAGTGGTAAGTGAATAGAACACAGCATAGAGCTATTTTCTAATTTTGGCATATGACATATAAGCACAGAAAAAACTGGAAAGAAATACACCAGTATTTCTTAGTAATTGTGTCTGGTTAGTGGGAATCACCCATAAATAGAATTACCACATTAGACTTCAAGTGCCTTGAGATCATCACCAGTTTTTTTCAGCTTGGTATCTCTACAGGTTAGCTTGGTGTTTATGAATTGTGGTACTAATTAATCAATTAATTAGAATAGCACATTTAAAAATTGTAAGACATCTTGATCCTTTATAGTCCACTGTCAATAACTTGTCATTGATCATGTATTCTGGAATTTCACTTATCGTCATATATTTCTGTTTGCAAAACAGAAATTTGGTTTCATTCCCCAGGGGCATTCTGAGTCCCAGAAATGACAGAGACACATAACATACTTCTCAACAGCACTCTGAATGCCTGTGGACTGTCACAACACAGTGTGTTGGTGGCCTCTATGCCTTAGCTGTCTGAATTGGACTCAGTGCGCAGTACCCACAGCAGAGTGTGTGCAGTTTTGTGTGTCCTGAAATAGATATATTTTCAGTCACTCTTGGAGGAAAATTGTCAAACGCAAGGCACTAAGCATACTGAGCTCCGTGACACTGCCTTCTTAAAGATGGTTTGGGGATTTGGGGACATGTTTTCATTAGGAAATATTCTGGTTTAGCTGCATTATCTGTTGTCTGTCATGATCTGCTCACGTATCGACCATATGTGACCACCCAGCAGTGGTTACTATGGGCCTGATTGTCACGTCTCCCTGGGATATTTGCTTACAGGGTCACAAGTCCTCCTGCTGTGAAGACTTGTAGCAGAAATGATAAAAAGGACCTTGGCAAACTTGGGATGTGTTCCAGGATCCTCAATAATAGGATGTGACCAAGGTATGGTTGTTTTCGGACAAAATCTCCTAAAATGGCTGAAAGGCCGGTGGCCACCCAGGAAGGAGTTTTACCTCAGGTCTGGAGTCCATGAATGGTGTGAATGTGGTAGCAGAGGCAAGGAGAGCCCGTAGACCACACTGGGCATAGCCACCCCATCTGGAGGCACTGCTGGTGGTAGTGAGTCCTCTTGGAAATGAGGACAGTAATGCCCGGTGGACAGAAAGCTCTGAACCAACCCCTTTTCCTTCCTTCACCCCAACGCAGGAGGACGAGGCCTAGACTGCCAGTGCTTCACTGAGCAGGAATCTGCCTCTGCCTTCCTACCACTCCTCTTTGAGGAGACAGCCCTTTCCCAGTCATTTCTTGAATGCTTTCCAGTCTAG
The DNA here is from genome assembly GCA_007922755.1 of Pedetes capensis. NCBI lineage: Eukaryota > Metazoa > Chordata > Mammalia > Rodentia > Pedetidae > Pedetes > Pedetes capensis. Next base: position 26,536 of record VMDO01009805.1, read on the forward strand.
GGGGCTCATTTTCCAGCACTATATTTGACAGTGCTTTTCTGCTATTCGTATGGTTTTCAAGTGACTAATTGTTTCAGGAGTGGACTGCTGGGTCTTTCTTGCTAGTCTGTCTTAGTCTGGAAGCTCAGCTGAAATCTGTCCACCATGGGTGGCCCTGCTGTAGCTTAAATACTTGTGGCATAGCTTTCAGCATCACAGCAACACACAAACCCCCACAGCACAACAAGCTGACAGACACATGGGATGAGAGCCCTTGTTGTTGTTGTTGTTAGGTGCCGTTGAGTCGGTATCCGGTTTTCAATGGCTGACTGTTTTGGGATTGCCTTGGGAGTGGATTGCCAGGTCCTTCTCCCGTTTTTGCAGTGCTGGGAATTGAACTCAGGACCTCAGAGACTGCAGCGTAGCGCTCTACCAACTGAGCTAAATCCCAGCCCCGAGAGCACTTGGCTCAGCTTTAATCTCCTCACCCAAGTGCTCCCTATTCTTTCCTGAGCTAAGCCAGGCCTTAGGACCTGGGGAAATGACCAGAGTGACAACCCTAAAGAAAGCCAAGGCAATGCTTCCAGTGGCACGCACTGAGGCTGCAGGGACCCCAATAACAGGCAGAAATTCAGAACCTCTCAGTCATTTTCTAAACATCACACAAACATCCTGTATTTTCTGAAATGCCTGCAGCCGTACCACTGTGGCTTCTGATCCCATCAGATCTTAGACACTGAGCAGGGCCAGGCCTGGGTAGTACTTGGATGTGAGCCTGCCTGGGAATACCAGGTGCTGTAGGGTTAGGAAAAGGACCTGGCAACCCACTCCCAAAAAAACACAATCAGCCACTGAAAACACTATGAATAGCAGAGAAGCACGGCAATACTGTTTTGCCTGTTGTACATAGGGTCGCCATGAGTTGGATGCTGATTCAATGACACCTAAGAACAACTACCAGGGGGATGTGGGAGCCACGGCAAAGATGGAGCTTGAGTGTGAGGCAGGATAGAAAGACAAGGAAAATTGTAGGGACATGGGAAGGAGAGGGCCTTTCACCCTGGGACCTGGTCTGAGTCTCTGAGTCTTATCAGCCAAGAATTCCAGCACAATCAAAAGAAGAGAAGCTGCTGTGTGCCGTGCCTGCATAGAAACCAGTGCTTCCCTAAAGCTCACCAAGCCAGAGTGCAGACTATAATTAAAATGAACAGACCTAGGTAATTTCCTGAAGACTAAACAGAATAGAAATTTCCTCAACTATCCCAATGTAGGCATTTTGACAATGCTCCTTTTTTGAACCTGTAAATTTATACCAGACATCCGTTGGGACCCCATTGAGCAATGTAACTTCAAAAGCCGCAAATCATATGTATATCTGTTATAAAGACACTAAAGCGCCCCTCTGTCTCCAGACCCCTGTGCTTCACTCTGGAAGCATGGACTATGTCTCACCCCTTTATTGAATACACGTCCAGCTGCTTCGCTCTCTTACTGACTAGTCCTAAAATCCATTTTTGCAACCAAGCCAAGACTCCGGCATTTACCTGAGTGAAGGTCCCCAAAAAGAACTCCTCAGGGCAAAGGGTAACATTGGAGAACAGCACCCCTAAACTCGCTGGCAAGTGCATCACCAGCCTGGCACGATGGGGCGAGGAAGCAGCTCTTTAAATCACTTTCTTTACATCAATTACACAAGTCATTTCTGTCACTGTCAACATTCATATCCATTACACTCACACCCTCAGGGGTGGTGGGGAGCGTGATTTCTGAGTGCTGATAACAAAGTTGGGCTTTCCAAGACTTTAGGGACGAATTCCAAATGGTATAAACAAATATTTGACCCCCATAAGGCAAAAAGCTTTTTGTCTTCCCAGCAGATGACAGCAAAGTGTTAATCTCGGTGATGGCGAAATACCTTCTGTCTCTGTCAGCTGCCTTGGTTTTCCATTGCCCCTGAAAGCCATTCATCATTATATATTCCAGCAAGTGTGTCTCTCTTTACATAATTAATAGCCCTCTGCAGGGGGTAATGGATGAGGAGAACAGGCAATAAGGAGATAATCTCCATTCATCCCATGTCTCCTACAGGAAGTCACCCACTTCACCAAGCGCAGACATGCCATGTTGGGGATTTTACACGTGGCCTTTGTAGAATAATTTACTAGCAAACTTGAGTGTATATAATTGTAAACTGCTGCATACCATGTGATTACCAGATTAAGGAAGGAGTGAATTGCTAATCTTGTCAGTCCAACTGTTTTCTTCCTTGATAACATTTGCGTTATTGCACTTTGGGTGATGAAAGATTGTAATCGGCTGTTGACACTGATTGAAGGAAGGAGACAGAGTTTTTGTAGAAAAGAGAATTAATTAGGTTGGTGAGGGAGGTAACACAATCCAACCCTCCTGCTCTCACGGCTGTAAAACAGAAGCGAACTGTCAACGAGTGTTTTCATCTCTTTCTTCCCCACCTGTTTTTCTCTTTTGGATAACATCTTTTCCTCGATTTAACACATTTAAAATAGTCCCACCAAAGAAAGGGGGGGAGGCTGGGGAGGTTTCAAAAGAAAAACAAAACAAAACAAAAAATGTAGCTTTCAGGATTTGCATCAGATGTACTGCTAATGTATGTGGTTCCATTTGCAAGTGTTAAAGCAATGTTTAAGGAAGCCCTTCATAGAGGACAGCTGAAGCCAGGCCAGATCCCTTTATGCCATTCAAATTGTTTCAAAGCAATAGCAAACACCTGAAACTTCATTGCCCATGTGGCAACCAAAGAAAAAGGATTCAGTTAAGTGGACCTATCCTGATTTGCCTGGCTTCTTCTCAGTAAAGGCAGATTGTCAGGTCAAGGAAACCCTGCATCCTATAAGATATGTTGTTGTTGTTAGGTGCCATGGAGTCGTATCCAACTCATAGCGACCCTCATAGGGTTTTCAATGGTTTATTGTTTCTGGATCGCCTCCGGAGTGGATTGCCACATCCTTCTCCTGTTTCTGTGGTGCTGGGAATCGAACTCAGGACCTCAGAGACTGAAGAGCAGCGCTCTACCAACTAAGCTAAATCCCAGCCCCGTATCCGCAACCTATATATGGGACCATTGCACCCATACCTAGAAAACAGAGGTCCAAGAATTAGTAGCTATAACTCAAGGGGCTTCTCACTATTACCCCTAAGAACCCACAGGGAAAATGTTTTTTTTTGTTGTTTGTTTGTTTGTTTCTACAAGTTAAGTGCTGCTTGTCTGGGCATTTTCAAGGTCGTCAGCAAACAGTGCAACAAAGGTTCATCTAAGGAGAGAATTGAGGTTGCCATGTGGTCACATTGATCTTCTTATGCCACTGAAGCAACAAGCAAAGGAGAGGATTGCTATAGTTGCTGGGGGAATTGATCCTGGCTATCAAGGGAAAACAGGGTGCCTGCTGAATACGAGGATCAGGAATAGCTGAAACTCAAGGCATTGCCCAGGGACATTTCTTAGTATGTCTTAGTAGGTAAAAGTTAATGGAGACAACACTACCAACATAGGTGGGAGCAGGGTCACACTCTTCAAGAATGAAGGCATGGGTCATCCCACAAGGACAGCACCCATGACCACCCGAGGAGCTGGCAGAGGATAAAGGGAACCCAGAATGAGAAGCAAGAGTTATAAATACAACAGTGGCCTCATGAACAGTTGCTAAATGAAGACTATAAAAAATTCATGTTTTATTCTGTGCATTTTATGAATATATTAGTATATTAACGTTAGAAAATCAATTTTAATACCAGCAACAAATTGTCCCCTTGTATAAAAAGCATGGTTAACTTTTAATTTTGGGCTTTAGGTTACAGTATATCAAAGAGGAATTGCAACAGAACTTGACATGCATATTGGGACCTCCAGGACTTTGGGTCTCTATCTGGGGAAAGAATGATACTATGTTCATTTCTATGAGGAATTGTCTTCTGTATGCTAGCCTGTTTTCTATTGCTACAACAAATACCTGAAGCTGTGTACTTTGTAAAGAAAATAGGTTTCATGTGGCTCACAGTTCTGGAGGTTCAAGAGTATGGCACCAGTTGTCCTGGTGAGACCTCCCCACATGCCAGCTGTGTCACAACATAAAGGGAACCGGCTGCATGCAGAAGGGAACGCATGATGAATCAGGGAGCCAGAGAGGATGAGGCTTGTTCTTTATAACACACTTTTTTTGGAGTAACCAACTGGTGCCCCATAAGAACTGTATCGATCCCTTCTGAATATGGTCCCCATAATGACCTAAAAACCTCCCACTAGGCCCAACCTTTTAAAAGGTTCCACCTAGTATTAGTCTGCCTGCAGCTGTACCACTGTGGCATCAGACCTTGGAAGCTAAGCAGGGTTGGGTCTGATTAGTACTTAGATGAAAGACCGCCTAGGAACACTAGGTGCTGTATGCTTGGGAGATGGGCCTGGCAACCCACTCCCAAAAAACAACCAGCCATTGAAAACTCTATGAATAGCAGAGAAGCACTGACCATAGTGTTTCATCTGTTGTATATAGAGTCCCTATGAGTCAGACACTGACTTGATGGCACCTAACAACAAGTATTAGTCAGTTTTCCATTGCTATGACAAAATATCTGACAAAAACAACTTCAAGGAGGAAACATTTATTTTGGCTCATGCTTTCAGAGGCCTCAGCCTATGGTCACTTGGCCCCATTGCTTTGGGTTTGATGAGAGGCCAACCATCATGATGGACAGCCTGTGGCAGAGTAAAGCTGCTCCCCTGCCACTGGCTGGGAAGCATCCTTGTGATCAAATCACTTCCCAAAAGCCTCACCTTTGAACATTGCATTGGGGACCAAGCCTTCACAACAAGCCTTTTTGGAATGATACTTCACATCCAAACCAAAACATCATATGTTGCAACACTGGGGATCTAAATTCCGGCACACGATCCTTTGGGGGACACAGACCACAGGATCACATTAGCTGGAAGCATGCTGCTATTTTTTTTTTTTTTTAATCTTGAAGTTAAACACAGGTGTTGTTAAATAGTTGTGCCACAGGAGCAAACTGTGCTGGATTGCCTATTGGCAATTCAGCCCTATTTCCCTATCAAATCTCTCCCTATATCAGAGGGTTTGGGAGTCTTGGGATCTACATTTTCTCTAATGGCAGGTACTTGTGAGATTTTTGAGGCTGAATGAACCAGAAGCCATGTAATTGCTTCCGTACCGGGAACACATGTGGCCTTTTAGCAGCGTCTACTGGTTTTCCTGGACAACTTCCTTGACCAATGGCTAAATCAGCCCCAATCTGCCTATTGCCTATGGAGAATAAACTATTAGGTTAAATAAGAAAGCTTGGGTTTCAATTACATGCAATTAAACATAATTTGTATAAAAGATAAAATTTGTATAAAAGAGATGACAGTTGTCATTTTCTGTCAAAATTACACATGGAAACATTTGCAGAGATGTTTTCTAGAACTAAAATTTGAGCAACACTTTCAGCACTGACTCTTGTTTGAATGGAGAATGTTAGGCGGTCTGGTGGGTAATAGATAATGCATTGGTGCCAAAGATACTGAATCACTGAAACCGAAATCTCTTGTAATGATCCTTGTATAATAGTTGAAAGTTTGTTATTGAAGTGTAATTCAGGAATGGCATTTATCCAGGTAGATGAGATAACACACTTTAAATGCTTTCTGGGACAGACCTTGGAGAAATTAAAAAGAACAGTTACATACATTATGCATTCTGTAAATTGCAGCTGCTTATACCAATCATTGGTAAAGCCTTTGTGATTCAATTACCTGTTTCCCCACTGTATATTTGTTATTGTTGGCTAACTTGCAAGTTATATGCTTCAGGTACTGGGAAAAATGGGTACATTCTGATATGCACTGCTGAAACCAGAACTGTATCAGGTCCTGTTTTACTACCAACTCTCGAGGTTTTTATTTTCTTCTTCCTTGTGCTACAGAATATATCATAAGCTCTTAGGAAATAGGATATGAATTTAGCCATGCTAACATGGTAAGGGGGTTAGGATTTAGCTCAGTTGGTAAAGTGCCGCTGTGCAGTCTCTGAGGTCCCGAGTTTGATTCCCAGCACCACAGAAATGGGAGAAGGATGTGGCAACCCACTCCCGAGGCAATCCTGAAACAATCAGCCATTGAAAACCCTATAAGGGTCACTATGAGTCGGACATGACTCCACGGTACCTAACAACAACAACAACAACAACAACAACATGGTAAGAAGACAGAGCTAAGGCTTATTGATGACATAGAGACCTGACCCCCAAGTAGCAGATAAGGAAAATGGTAGAGTCTCATTTGGGAGGACCTGGCAACCCACTCTGAAAAATCAATCTGCCATTGAAAATCCTATGAATAGCAGAGAAGCAATGACAATAGTGTTTTGCCTGTTGTATGTAGGGTTGCTATGCGACGGACACAGACTCAACGGCACCTAACAACAGTCTTGTTACTGAGAGATGAGAGGTAGCACAGTGCCTTGATTAGTGCAGATTCTGGAATCAGTTTTTAAAGGCCCAAATCCTAGCTCCAACATGTATCAGTAACTGAGGCTAGTTAGGTAACTCCTCTATGACTCATTTGCCTTATTTGTAAAATGAGACAAATTTTCTAACATTAATGATTTGAGACACCTCACAGAGGTAAATATGTTTACTATTATTACTGTGTCATTCCACTTAATTGCTGGAGTGAAACATTATTTTAACGATGTTAAAGATACTGGGAAACTGATACAGATGTATGACTTTCAAGAAAGGAGTGTGTTCATGCAATTAACTTCATTCAAAGCTATTACATGAAATAATAAATTCCAGTAATTACCATCATAAGCTTACTTAGCTTTAGAATGTATTTGTGCTTCATGGAGTCCTATGTAATAATGGAGCCATATGTGCTAGATCTTTGAAATGCTGAATAAGAAACAATCAGACACTAAATCTAGTTTTAATGATGAAATGGTTTTATTAATTTGCAGGTAAATAGCACAACTGAAAAGCTTTGACTATTAACAAATACTTACATAGCCAGATGTTCTTGTTTTTCCTAGAAAAGAGAATTTTTGATCTGAGCCCATACTTAATTCATTGATCTGGATTCATTTTTAATGGTTGCTTAAATGCTGAATGTGAGACGGGGGATAAAGAGGCTAGATCTTTGCTGCTCTCCACCTCCATGTTTGCAGCTCTTATTGATGGGGTTTCTTGGGTGGAGGTACTGCTGCATTATCTGCAATTGTACTTTGTTGCTGGTACCAGAATCCCAGGTTACTGTGTAGAGGACTGCTCTACTGGTGAGATTACACAATTTGCTAAAGAGTTGAACCAAATCATAATTCAGTGTTCTAAACTGTACTTTTACCTTTGTTCAGGCTTGCAGTTTGTAACATTTTAGAGTTCAGCATGCCCTACATTCCTGTTTATCTTTGGTAGCGAAGGGGTTTCAGAAACAGAGACCACTCCAGTTTGCAATGGTAAGCTCCCAGGTGTTTAGGAATCCCCAATCCTGTCCTGACAAAAATGTGCCACCATTCTTTTTTTTTTGTACTGGGGGTTGAATCCAGGGCCTCGCGCTTGCATGCTCTGCAAGTGCGGGACCACTGAGTTGCACTTCCAGCCCTTCTTTTTTTGAGACAGGGTCTCACTAGGTTATGCAGACTGCCTCTGGTCTGAAACTTGCGATCTTCCTCCTTCCTCTGCCTCCTGAGCTGCTGGGATTACAGGAGTGTGCCACCACAGCCGGCTCAATGTGCCACCATTTTTAGAGGAGTTTTAATTATGCTATACTCAGTGCACCCCCTTTCATTTATTATGCTTTTCATGGTCTGTGCATGGGGGCCACTGCCTAACACGATCACCCGTGGACTAGGTGGTGCAAACTGCACCAAGTGTGGCTTTCGTGTTAAGGTTTGTGTAAAAGTGACACTACAAAAAAAAGAGCTGGCCACTGCAGCATTATAAAAGTCAGTGTACTTCTATGAAGGCAAAGTGGTTTGGAGAGATTTGTTACAGAACCTGACTTGGCACAAGCGTCTAGAACTTCCCAAAATGGATGGATCCACTTTAAATTTTTGAAGCAGAAACAGACCTGTAGCCTGAGAAGTGGCCTCTTATTGATCCAACTGAGAGGCATCAGGAAGACATGCTGCCGACAATGGTTTGAAGTAAAATGCTCCACTGCCATACAAGGTAAAACCTGGAGAGCTTTCGAAACGGTACCCAGGCACTTGAAAGGTAGTGGTGATTGGAAACACCTGTAGGAAACTTATTACTTTTATTAAGAGACAATGATTGTATGATCCAAGATAAAAACCAGATGTCTGATGAGTTGTTTCAGAAGGTAAAAAATGGCTCTTTATAAGAAATGATGGTAAAAAGACTCATTCCGTTTGGCAAAACATTTTATTCACAAAATCTTCCTTTCCTCCTTAACTCTGTTCAAATAACTCATAAAGCGGGAAGGCGATGTCTGATATTTGCACAGCTCAAAGTCTGAATACTCACTAATGTCTTTTGGCTGTTCTACATACTTGGCTACACCCGCCTTCCCTCCTCTGATCTTTGTTCTTAAAATGTAATACTCAGCGAAGAGCTTGGAAGCTGAATAAATAAAATCCTCGCCACCTCATCAGTTGTCAGAAAAGTGTACTTTAAAAATCGTTCTCTTTTTTGGGGGGTAGGGGGATGAGGCCATTCTCTGCAAGGAAAGCAAATAGCACAGAAACGACTTGCAACTGTAAGTGACACACAGACATTTTTGTAGCCCTGGCAACTGCCACCTTCCTTGCTTCCATGGATTCTTCCTCACATCTCAAAAGCTGGAAATAATCCAATGTCCCAAAGGAATCATTACAACCTTTTTCCTATCTATGGGCCTTATTTCCTCTTATGCAGACCAAACTTTGTTTTTCTCTTATCTCTAGTGCCCTAGCAGCTTCCCTTTTCTTAGGATGGGTAGCAATTTAAGTAGATAAAGATCAGGGGAGGTGTCTGTGTGACACTGAAAATCAACAAATAGACACTTCCCTCTAGATCAGCCAGACATGCTAACTGCCCCAACTGTGAGACATGAGGGTGGGGCTGGGCACCTCAAGTAGATATCTTGAAAACTTGTTGCTGTTGTTGTTAGGTGCCGTGGAGACAGGTCTGACTCATAGCAATGTAATATACAACAGAATGAAACACTCCCTGACACTGCCATGCCAGGTACTATTGTCAGTGTTCTTTTACTCTTCATAGGGTTTTTGATGCCTGATTGTTTCAGCAGTGGGCTGCCAGGTCCTTCTCCAATTTTTGTGGTGCTCGGATCAAACCCAGAGCCTCACAGAGCACAGAGCAACATTCTACCAACTGAGCTAAACCCCAGCCCTCTCAAAAAGTTAGGAATGTTTAATGATCTGATAGGCACCTCCCTAAACTTTCTTCCTGAACATCAAATATGTAAGGTGCTAAACATACAATGTTCTTCCCTCCTACCACCAGGCGATCAAGAGAGCAAAAAGCTGGCTAGTAGCTTGAATTCTATAGCAAAATCCCAATATTTCTCCATTCCTTCTCTTACTTGGAATATCTGGAATGTTTCCTCTCTCTTGCTCTCTTGCCAGTGAGCTGATGAGGAATGAGAACAGCTATCAGAACCATTGGAAGGTTTCTTAAGAACTTGAGAGAGGAAGATGTCTTGGCAAATATTCATTTATTCGTGTAACACATGTCAGATGCTTGCCAGAAGCTGGCAATACAGAAATGAATTAGACAGGACACCTGACCCCTCCCATCTCTGGAATGTCTACAGTGAGGAAGCATCTAGAAAGAGAGATCACATTGGGAAACTGAAACTGACAGGGGCCAGTCTCCCACCCTAGCTCCCGTCATAACGAACATACTCCAACACTTACAACTAGTCCTTGCACTTACAAATATTGTTTGTACTCATGTTTGAGTGTGACACCACTCAATAGTAATAATGAATGGATTTTATCTATACTGATAGTTCTTTCAATCTATGAGTCAACTGCCACAGGTAAGATTCAGTCATATTTTTCAGGAGAAAACTATTGACGCCAAAATGCCTTGGTTATCTCATAAAAGCAGAATTACCCATACTTCTATTTTACTCTAAGCCAAAGAGACACAAAATGTAACAAATGTAGGATCCTAGCCTCAAATCTGTATAATGTAGTTTTCTTCCGTGTGTCTGTGTCTTCTCAGACAACTGGTCTACTGACAAACATGTCTACCACCCAGAGCTGATTCACTGGTTTATAATTATTCCTGACCTAATGTTTTTACTTCTCCTTCCTATTGGATCTGGCACCACTGAGTGAACCAACTAAAGGGTAAGAAGATCCAAGTAAGAAAAGTACGACTTCCCAAATATAGAAGGGAAAGATTCTCAGCCCTCACTAACACCCATGTTCATCCTCCTCTACACATATATCCATATATTCCACCAGATCCTCACTCATACAGATGCACCCCCTTAAGAACATGCTTATAAGAACATGACATAAAGCAGGGCATGGTGGTGCACACCTTTAATCCCAGTGACTGGGGAGGCTGAGGCAGGAGGATCGCAAGTTTGAGACCAGAGGCAGCCTGAGTAACTTAGCAAGACCCTGTCTCCAAATTAAAAATAGTAATAATAAAATAAAATACAATAAAAAGGGCTGGGGGGCACAGTGGTAGAGCACTTTCATGTGTGAAACCATGTGTATGTGTAAGACCATGGGTTCAAAAAAAAAAAAGAACATAAACCATATACCACCCAGATATAAACACCCTATAAAACTCCACAAAAACGTTAAGCCCCAAAGAATAGAGGCAGAAACAGATACGAGGTTATAGGTATTGCTCAGTAGAAAACACAAGTGAATGGAGGCTGCAGTGAAGAAATGGGAGATGGAGTGGGAAGTATGGGAAAAATGGAGCAGCAGAGAGGAAAGGCGCTCAGGGAATGACCATGAGACATTAGCATCCATTAGGCTAGGACACGGCAGTCCCGGAAGAACAGAAGAGGTGGGTAATGGGTGACACAGGTCAACTATCAACTTGGCCTTTGTGATTTTCTTCTGCTTCTAGCCCAGACCAAATCAGAGTACAGCATCCTTTCATTTTGGTCAACTAGGCAGGAAGAAGGAAAAGGAAACAAACAATAACAAAACTACCAACTTTTCAATTGTGTCCAAATGCTTTAGAACTCGATAGAAACTCATCAAGTGAATTAGCAGTTGTTCTGGTTGGAAGAAAAAGAAGTACAGAATCAAAAATATGTTTGAAGTCCTGGGTTCGATCCTTGGCACTGCAAAATAATCAAAAATCAAAAATTAATTACTAAGCCGGGCATGGTGGCTCACGCCTGGCATCCCAGTTGACTTGGGAGGCAGAGGCAGGAGGATCGCAGGTACGAGGCCAGTGGCAGCCTGTGTAACCTAGTGAGACCCTGTCTCAAGATAAAAAATAAGAAAGGGGCTGGGTGTGCAGTTCAGTGGCAGAGCATTTGCAAAATATGCATGAGGCCCTGGGTTCAGTCCCCAGTACTATGAATAAGAAAACCATAAAAAAATTAATCACTAAAAATGAAAAAGAGCATTTATAGCATTTATAATGTGACACCAGAATTTTGGTAAGGAGATGCACATATTAAATTCACATAATTCAACATCCACCATCCTCTCCTGTTACCATACCTGTTACACTAGCCAAGCTGTTCCGTGGGTGCACAGGTGCACACACACTTTACCTTTTCTGGCTGGTGTCCTCTGCTATTTGATTTTTGCTTTAGAGTAGAGTTTTGTAAGTCTTGGACTCTAAACTCTTTTATGAACAAACTATGTGTTCTATCTCTGAAGCATTAAAATGTATGGACTTGGAGAAAAAGGAAAGGCATTTAATAGATATTTCTCCTCCATTTAGGTATGAGTCTGATCCTCCATAAAACGGTTTATTTTCCCTTTTAAAACTTTCCCAACTTGCACTGAGGAACAAGTTACTTAAGGGAAATCATTTTTCTTAAAGAAGTGGTTAAAAGTATATTAACTGGTGTCCATTAAATATATTTCTTTATATCTAACTACTAGACAGAAAAAGCAAACTGACAGGGTATGTCAGGCTTTCTGCTCCTGTAAGTGTTCATTTTGTTGTATAAGTACTCTAATCTATTATCTGCCTGTACATTTCCCCTTCCTTCCTTCCTTCCCTTCCTTCCTTCCCTTCTTCTTTCTTTCTCCCCTCCTTCCTTCCTTTCTTTTCTTTCCTTTCCTTTCCTCTCCTTTTCTTTCTTTCTTTCTTTCTTTCTTTCTTTCCTTCTTTCTTTTCTTTCCCTTTTTTCTTTTTCTTTCTTTCTTTTTTTGCTGAGTCTCACTAAGTTGCTCAGGCTACCCCTGGCCTCAATCTTGTAATCCTTCTCCTCAGCCTCCCAAGTTGCTGGGGTTATAGGTGTGCACCACAGTGCCTGGCTATATTTCCTTTATTAATAAGATTGGCAGAGGTATTCATACTGAAAAGAATAGACACACTCTAAAACCAGAAATTAAAACTTAATGAGCCCAGTTAAATCCCATCTGTGTATATGAGCAAATTTCAAAAAGTCATAAATTGGAATATTTCTCATCAACATAAACAGGATGGTATTATGTTATGTAAGGCTACATCTTATTAGGAGTTATCAGAGACTTTAGATATATAGCAATCAAATAGTCCCTAGGGACAGATTCTTCTATTAAGCAATAAGGGAAAAAAAGTAGTTTGCGTTGCTTTCTTTTTTAAGAGGCTATTTAACACCAGGTATTTATAGCACCATCAGTCACTAGACAAGTCAAAAGAACTCCACATATTTCAAAGCAAGTAAGGGGCTTTTAGGTCCATGAGTGGGTTCACATGTAATTCAGTATCTTTTAAAATAGACCGTTACTGCCACTGACAAGTAGTCAATGTCTGAAACAACAAATTGGTCTGCAAAACCAAGGACTTAGGTGGAGAATAGTACTCGCATTTCATGTAACAAAAAAGTGAAGCAGCTGAAATGCCTTTGTAAGCAACCCAGTGGTTTAGGACACTTCTCTTTCCTGCTGCTTCTCAGAACTGTAAGAGAACATCTCTAGACAGGGGAATAAATAGCCAGGAACAAGCCCAGCAGAACCAGCGGGACACATGTCAATTTAACAAAACTCCTCCCACTCAGCAAAAAATGAAAGCCCTTTGTCTACAGGAAAAAAAAAAAAAAGTGGCTAATGACTTTACCTGCTTACAAAACAGTATGTAATTCTATGACATTTTGAGGGTCTGGGACTAAGTGAGGAACGGGGAATAGAACACTGACTTCCACACTCTTTGTTTCACACACCATCTGCATGAGAGCCCACTAGCCCCAAGTGCTATACTGACAGGGTTCCTTCCTCTACATTATTCAATGGAAGGAAAACCAGACCTTTGAAATGATCAGCAACAGAGAGGCTCACTTCTACATATCACAAGGCACATACAACCTCCTTCCCAGGGCCCATCAAGAACCTTAAGGTACCTACTGGGGAAAAAGAGTCACTTTCTGTTGGAGCTGGGATTTAACCTGATCTGTATGTTACTCCCAGGACGCGTCTTAGTCTATTTATGGCCTGACTGGTGGCAACTCTCAGAGATGCCAGGCAGAGCTGAATCTCCAGGTTAGGATGCCTTTCACAGACTCACCTTGCCCTAGGGACCTGACCCATGAGTGCCTGGCTGGTCCTACTGTGGCACTGGTGGCTGTTAGAGTGCGGAGCAGGGCCAGCCGGACTGGGCCACGCTGCCACTCCCATATCAGCAAGAGGCTAATGAGCTTCATGTACAAGGCTAAGGGAAAAGTCTCCCTGTCCCCAATCCACCTACAACCCTTCTTTCTCACTAACAGTGTGTCAGGAGATGCTGCAGGACCGATCGAAGCACAGAATGCAACACATGAGAAAAGCATGACTTTTGCATAGGGAACAAAACCCAAACCGTGTGAGAGGCTGGGGGATGCACCCGTCTGCTTCAGTGTCAACAGGACTCTGCTCATGGGGACAACTGCTTCTTCCCCAGCACTCTGGAGAGTGTCCAGCCCCAGTGTTCCCAGGGTCTCAGTTCACTTGGCCATTGACGGTGCCCACAGCATCCAACAGACTACAGAGTGCTGCTGAGGAGTGGAGGGGTAACAGGAGGAAAAAGGGGTGTGGTCACAGGATGGTGATGACGGTCATGTCAGAGAATCATGAGAACAGCATCCAGGGCATAATCTCATCGGAGACCACAAATGTAAAACTAGAAGCGCTGGGGCTGCAGGATTCAACAGACAAGGACAGTTCTGAATGTTCTGGTAAACAACACAGAAAGGCAAATGAACAAGATAGGATGTTCAACAGAATAGAAGTATTCTTTTTTCTATTTCAGGGTTGAGGGAAGCTATGGGAGTCCACGAATGTTGCCTGGACAGCCCCGAGAAGCTGAGGATTCTTCTGAGGGTGGATTCTCCTGCAGGGTCTCTGGAGCACGTCTGGTTTAATACTAGGGGCACTAGCCAAAGTGACCTTCGCCAGAGGCCTCCCTCCCACAACACTGGTCTTTCTGTTCCAGGCAGACCTCAGTTCTTCTTGGCGTCCCTCTGTGGCTCACTTTTTGAGGTCCCTAGGTTGTTCCACACCTCTGTGTACATTAAGGTGCCAATGAAGACAAACAAGGTGCCCAGCCAGTGCCACAGAGTGAAAGGGTTCTGGAAGTACAAGATGGAGAAGATGAGGCTCACGAACTTGCGTAGAGTCACCACAAGAGTGACGGTGAGGGAGGCACATTCTGTGGTGAGGATGAACACACCCCGGATGCACACATACCTGGAGGAGTGGGGTTAAGGCAGGTCTGTAAACTGTACTTCAGAGGTCAGTGGGGGGACATTTCTGGCATGGCTCTTGGCTTATGAAGCCGTGAGGGTCTACGATGGCTGCTCTGGGGCTCCTCCTCTGTAGAATTGCTGGCAGAATTCCTGTCCTGCCATTCCACTTACAAATCCCAGTTCAAAGCTACTCAACACCTTCCCATTATGATTCTGGATTTTTCCTACGGTTTATAACGAAGGTTACATCCAAGGTAATGACGGAGGGTGATAGTCTCAGGAATGGTGACCCCACCCACCTTCACTTTGTCTTATCCTCAGCCCCTCCCCTCCTTCCTCCTAAAAGGATCTCATTATGGCGAATCCATGAGGTGGCTTCAGAAGAATGAGGTCAATCTCAATCTGTTCCACTATTTCAAAGACTTTATGACTTTTCTAATGAACTTAGGATCATTCAAAATAACTATTTAAAAACATTCAGTCTTGGTTAATTTTCAGTTCCTTTCAGAACTTTGTGGCAGCTCGTGATAACTGGAAATATCCTGGGATACCGGAACTCCACATAGAAATTACAGATTGTTCATATCATTCATGACATATACTAATTTTTAACCAATCAATGGAACCCTCTACTTCCACCTAGAGCATTTCCTCTGCTATTTTCCTCTGTATTTTCTTCTATAGCACTAATGTCTCTTTTGTCCACTGCAAAGGAGTTCACTAAATGCATCTGTCTCTACCTTACCTCAGAAGAAATTAAGGCAAAACTCAAACTCATGTCCCTACACTTTTAGAAGAAAAGAATTAATATTTCCACACCAAAACAACATGGAGGCGACTCATATTTTACAGAGGAGTCCAAAGGATACTGAGTAATAACATTCATGAGGAGGTAGAACCACATGATGGGCACTGTCACACCGATGACTGGAACTTGATATAGCTCTGCGGAGATTAAGAGAGGACACGGGCATATCACTTTCTGACAGCTAAATGTTTCATCTTTTGAATAAGTCTATATAGAAAAACATAACAGAAACAGCAGCATTACTTCCCTTGCAAAGGGATTTAGACCACGCATTCCTTGACTCCAGTCTATGTCAGCCACAACAGTCATTGCTCTGTGGGGACTTTCAGAGATCTTCACAACTACAGTGCTAATCAGAAATGATTCCTGGAGTAATTCAGAGCCTTACAAACTTTCTTACACACCATCTACTTTTATAATATTTTTTCTTCTTAGTCAAATGGGAGAGTCAACACTGCACCTGCAGAGAGCAGCCGTCACTTCACAACTTACGCTCAAATGAGCATCTACCATTCTGCAAAATGTATTTTCCACTCAAGGGATGTGCAACATAAACCCTTGATTTTAAAAATGTTTATTTGTTCCATGTGTGTTCCTTTGTCTTTGTAACACTCTACATTTATTAGTAGATGATCATATCATATAAGTGATTTATTTCAACATGATTGACCATTGTTAATTTATCAAATAGCCACTTTAAAAAGTAATAGCTAAACTATGCTGTAGACACTTGAAACTAATTCTGCTTATGCTTGTTGTCTTTCTAACCTATAACCAGGAAACAAGCCCTGCCATCACTTTGCTCCTGTTTTGTGTGGCACCGAGGCAGCTCAGACCTGTGAGTGGCTCTGTCTTACACAGCTAAAAAGGATGAACAGCACCAGAGAGCAAAACTACTGCCTGACTTTGTAGGGCTCCAGGCTCTACTGGGTGCTCTTACTATTTCTTTACCCTCTCAAAACATTTAACATTCCACATTCAAATGTAAATACCCAAATTCCAAAGCAAAATAGAAAATTCGATGATATTCCCTTATTTCATTTGTATATAATAGAGAAGTGCCTATAAAAGCTATTGCTGCTTCAACTACTGATTAGCGGCACTAGCTATATTCCTGGAAGCTGGAAGCAGGAAGGGTTGGGGAGGGACAGATGATTTAGATAAGAATCTGAAAAAGCTGTGGTCAAGTCAAAAGCAAAACTGAGACTTTGTCCTGGAAACCAGCAGGTAATGCTACTATATAATCCGTATAACTCACCAGACTTATTGAACAGAACCGCATGGTCATAAATATCAGAGGCTAAGAAGATGAAACCAGGAAGTGGAAGGGCGTGCTATGGGAAGAAATGGTGCATATACAGTTAAATGCAAAAACATTATAGAATAATTATAGTAGGTTTACAGTGACTGAAAGTTGTACAAGTTGTTTGATAAGCAATGTAAAGAAAAGCAAGTTAGACTTATTCAGATAAATGTATCGAGTACCTTTATCCACTTGACGTATATGGTATATCAGTCCCCAAATATGGATCCTGCCCTTATGGAGTTTAATGGCCATATCGGCCATCTCCATATTGGAGAAATTTGAACACATGGTCATTATGCCCAAAAGGATTGGCTACATTTTACTGTTCTTGAGAAAGTTTAAGTAAATATGCTGTTGTTGTTGTTAGGTACCGTCAAGTTGGCACCCGATTCATAGTGACACTACATACAAGGGGAAACACTATTTCAGTACTTCTCTGCTGTTCACAGGGTTTTCAACGGCAGATTGAATTTTTTTTGAAGAGTGAGTTGCCGGGTCCATCTCCCAGGCGGTCTCCCATCCAAGTACTAATCAGGCCCGACCCTGCTTAGATTCTGAGATCTAACAGAATTGAATGCCACAGGGCTACGGCTACAGGCTTAAGTAAACATAGTGGATTTAAAAACTATAAAGAATATAGAGGCAGAGGCAGAGAATTTAGAAAACTAGGGAGAAAAAAGATTTGGGGACAATATGAGGGCAAGGAAAAAGGAATGAAGACAAGAATAACAAGAGGTTGAAGAGGAAGAGGATAAAAGAGGTAAGCAAAGATTAAGGTGCTTGACAACAAACACCCACCCTGCCAGGGCAGTAATAATGAGTCACCGCTACTACTTCCTGAGCATGTGGCTGACATTCTAAACAAAAGATAAGAACCAGATAAAATGTTTAACTTCTCAAAATTCCAGCTCCAATTAAATATCTCAAATTGCCTGTTTGCAATGTCAGTAGAAAAAGTTGGCTGTTCACAAAAGGTGGGATCCCTGGGGTAACATGGAGGCAACTGTTTTACCCTGATCTTGAGAGGCTGTGCTCTGGGAATATTTCAATAGCAAAGAGGGAGGAAACAGAGGAAAGCTACAGGAGATGGGGCTAGATCAATAGTTAAAATAAAGAAGCCCAAGCACATATAATTAATTAACTAACCTATATGAAGGAAGCCCATCTGGGAGACTAACGCCTCTGCACCTCATCCTCCCACTGTCCCACACGTCTGCCTGCATACATTCCCCTCAGCCTATTGCTTTTGGAAATTATTTTCCCTTTCCACATTTCCATTTGGTTTTAACTTGGTTTGGTCTATAACAATGGTGTGGGCCAGGGTTCCTTGTCCCTTGGGGTTGCCCCTGGCTAACAGATGTTTTGGCCTTTTATTTATTTTTGTAGTATAGGGGCTTGAACCTAGGGCCTGATGCATGCTAGGCAAGCACTCTGCCACACTCCGAGCCCCAGATGTTCTGTTTTATTTGGCTGATCATGATCATCTCTTATAGACAACTATGGCCGCAGAACGTACCTTAGCACCCTATCAAAAGTACTTCAGCCTATCAGTCTCAGAACTGTTTACTGACAATAAACTCATTCTTCCATAACATCAGAATTTCACTGGAAATAACGTATTACAACTCAGGAATTTCCACCTTCCGCAGATTAGAGAAGTTGCTTACATTATAAAATAAAGCCTCCTTGGAGTGTTTCCCAAATTGTTTGTACAGAGTCTCTTGGAATATACCCATCCTTGCTGACATCAGCAGTGCAAAAGTCAGTGCCCCAATACCTAAAAAAAACAAACACCGTGTTACAAAACAGCTGCACTTATTCATCTCCAAATGTTTTCTTAAAGAACACTGATTGTTTACACTAGTTCTACAAATGGTATAAACTGTACATGTACAAAATTTTAAAAATAAATCAAAACCAACCACAATATTACCACCTAATCCTTTACAGTTTTCTACATATCTCTATATATTTATGTATTTTTAAGCTAAGACAGAATAAGATTGTATCTACATTCTTATATCTTGCTTCTCTTATGATGCCTTCCTAGAATTTTCTTTCCAGTCTCTCATCAAAATTTTTTCAAAGGTGTGATTTAATGGTGGCATGTTATTCTATCATGTGGTTAGGCATATACTTAAATGCCTTACAATGAGAATGGTCCAGTTATTTCATTGTTAAAATCAATGTATTTTCTGTTAGACAAATATTTAAACAAAATGTTAATTATTTCCTTAGTCGATAAACTCTCATAAGAGGAATTACTGAGGCAAAAGTTGTAAACATTAAAAAATTCAATACACAATATTTTTCTGGAAAGGCTGTGTCTATTTACACCCCCAACAGTTTATTTGAAAGTGGTTGTCTTACTGCACCCTAAGCAACAAGGAGAAGGATTATTTATCATTTGCCAATATGACAGGCGAAAAATAAAAAGGTATTTTATTTTGGTTTTAATCTGCATTTCTTTGACTACTATACTAGTGAGGCTGAAGCCAAAAACACCAGACATCAATTTTTCCATCCAAATTGTAAATCTGCAACCTATGCAAGCTTTTCTCCTTGGGTAAGGTGTTTTTCTAATAGCTCACAGAGATCTTTCTATGTTAAGAATAGCAACATAAAGGGTTAAAGCTTGAAACCAAGGAGGAGGGAGGACACAGTTCTGTTATTGTTATTTCTCTTCCACTTGGTCAGTTTTAATTTGCTCTTGCTATTACTGTGAACACCTGGAGTTTCCCATCCAGATCACACAGTGTGAGAACAAGACTCTGTAGGAGTTGTCTCATTAATTCCATAAAAAGCTACTTGTGTTTTAAAAAATTCCCCAGGAGATTCAGATGATCAGTTAGATTTGGAAACACTGCTGTATGGAACTGTTAACTTGGAAGAAAATAAATCTAAGACTTAGGAATGGGTCCCTTGGAAATTTGGAGTCAAGGGCCCTACTGTGCCATGCATTTGCAGATGCTTCTACTTGGCAGGCAGGTCACGAAGAAATGGAGGATACTCCACAAAGTGCTCTCAAAGAGTGTGAGGGGCAAGAAGACACTTTTCTCTCTATGCCAGTGGCAATCAAGAAAAACACGGATGCATGTTGTAGAACACACTGTCACAACTGTGGACATTTTCCTTTTTTCATTTCTTGAACACTAAGGTTCAGAGATCTGTGATCCCAGGTGCCCCTCTCTTCCATGGCATAATTTGTTTAGCTGAAGCTTCTTGCCAAGAAACATGTCCCTCAGGAGAAACTCAGCAAACACAATGGCAGAGGCAATTAGCTTTATTGTAATTATTGTACTTGCCTAGTAACCACCATGCAAACGCCTGGAATCCGTCATTCTCACCCAAGCTGGACTGGGAAGTCTAGGAAATAAGAAAACACACTAGGTAAAGAGCTCAGAACTAGGTGGACCATGCTGGGATACAAGGGAAATATTTATGTGATCCATTTCCTTCCACATTTTTCTGTCAGAGGTTTGAATCCTTATATTACACAAGCATTTTAATTCATTTTATTATTAACAGGTGCCTGGTAACTGGACCCCAATGGCAAGTAGTGAATATAAATGATTTGTGAGCTGATTCTTACCACTTGCTTTGCTGACATGAAAGTGCAAATAAATATCCCTGCCGACACCAGGGCAATGGAGGTATATTTGAATATACTGTATCTGCAAACATAAGAAAAAAAAAGAAACTTAGGAAAGCATAGTTACACATTTCTGAATGATGTTTACAGTCAGACGGTGCATGCAGGTTCAAATCACTAAAATGTCACTGTGGAGATCACTTTTCAGCCAAGTCCATGTAATTATGTAAGGGAAAGAATCAGGATACTGACTGGTTTCTAAATAACACCTTTCCTTGGTGTGGTTTAAAATGGTTTGTTTCCAATAATTGGCTGAGCAATAGATTGTTTGATCAGGGGGAAAAAAAAAACCACACACACACAGATCAGACATGACATTACATTCTGCTCTCAAGATGCCCAATGCAAGCCTGACCCAGTCTTAACTGGGATCCGTGGGTTTTTCTGTGGAGAGGGAGCCCAAACTTGAGTTAAAACACACATATCACTCAAGAGGAATGACAGACTATCAGGTACAAGAAGCAGGATTCAATACTAAGGAAATAATTAATGTCCATTCTCTGTGGAAGCATTTCTTTAAAAAAAAAAAGCTCTGAACAACTGAATGTTTTTTGTAAATGTTGGCACAGTTGGATAAAGGGTGAAATACTCAATTCATAGAATTACGGGCAGTAATAACAGTGACATTTAGTATTACCTAAAATAGTAACATTACTATCCCTCTCAGATTCTTGGTGATCAAGCAAAAGGCCTTAGGGAAGGATTAAAAGAAATTAAATAAAATGAATAATCATTTTTTTTACTCAAATACATTGTATCATTTGGTTTCAGTACCTAATTAGCTAAGATACAGAGAAAAGGAACTAAAAGGGTCAAAAGGACCACACTAGAGAGGAGGGGTAGGCTAAGGCAGCAGGTACTACTGGAGTAGATATAAAGATAAGGAAACTCTTCCACCTGGAAAGATCAAGATGAAGTTTACAGCACAGGCCAAAAATAATGACAGGCATGGTTAAGGAAAATTTAGATTTGGTCTTCAAATTCTAGAATGAGGAGCATACTATGAACCCAAAGGACGCTGCCCAAGATAAAAAGAGATTAAGTTGCTTTAATTTGCTATATTAGTTAACTTATAGAAATTCTTGTTCCATGTGTGATAAACATAAAAAAGAGAGGCAAAGGGCTTAGATAAATTCAATATGACAGACTCAAAACAAGTTCTTAAAGGAAACAAATAGTTGAGAAAAGCTCCTAATATTCTGAGGCAAGATCAGGAGACTACAATTCCTTTCATAACGTGTTCTTTTGTATCCCTGTTAGGAAGCAAAATCAAAGGTTGAGAAGGATCATAGGTTGTTCCAAGGTGATTTCTATGCTACCAATGACCATAATGATCATTTCAAATGTAAAAATCCCATTATACACGCATGCTTAAGCATGCCTTTAAAGGCAGAGAATTTAGAAGAAATCAACTACAATGGTACTTACCTGGGGAGGACAAATGCTTCAGCAGATAAAGGGTCTATGATAAGGAGCCTAGTAAGACAAGACAACTGATCTTGTATGACACAGCCCTTATTACTTAAAAACACTAGGTTCCCACACTACTTTCCTAGCTGGTATCAGAGTTCTAATACTGAGGCTGGGTACTGAATACATTGAAAACTTGGTACCAACTTGGACAATTTTGGTCTTAACAGTGAGACTGTACTTCCCCTGAAAAACTTTTCAGTTTGCACATGTTCTCTTTCCTCAATGTCCCTCTCCTTGGCAGTAAGCAGTGAGGATCAGAATAAAGGAGGAAGACAAATGCTTTGGAAAAGGAGCTCTGGTACTTCTGACATTTTCCCTCCCTAGATCAGACAGAGCCATTGGTGGCAACTACAAAGAACGTTCCTAAACCTTTTATTCCATCTTCTTGGATATTTGGGCCTTTATTAGGAAATTTCTTAATTATGTATAATTATTCCCTAGTTCATTACATTGTACTGATAAGCACCTTCTAAGATAGCACTGTCCCACAGAACTTCTGAACTTCTGGAAATGTTCTTTATTGACACTCTCCAATATGGCTGCCACCAGCCACATGTGGCCAATGAATTTTTAAAATACGACAAATGAAAGCCAGGCAGGGTGTAATCCCAATGACTCAGGAGGCAGAGGCGGAAGGATTGCAAGTTTGAGACCAGAGGCAGTCTGCGTAATTTAGCAAGACTCTGTCACAAAAAAGTAAAAAAATAAAAAAATAAAAGGGCTAGGCTGCAGCTCAGTGGTCCAGCACTTGAAAAGCATGGGAGTGCAAGGCCCTGGGTTCAACCCCAAGTACTGCAAAAAAAAAAAAAAAAAGAAACTGAGAAGTGAAATATTTGATTTTATTTCCTATTAAGTAATTTAATTTATATGTAAATAGTCATACGTGACTACTGGTGACCATACTGCATAATAAAGTCCTGTATCAACTGGTTTCGAAGGTTACCATGGTACTACGGATTCAATGATGGCCCAAGCTAATCAGCTGCACACGAAGCCATAAGTAGCAATTCTGACCTGGTCAGCTGCCTCAGGAAACTGCATCATTGTGCATCACCTTTAGAGAAAGAACTAAGAGAAAATGTAAATGGCCAAGAGCAAACTCACTGCCATGGTGAGAAAAGGAATCCAGGTGACTAGTCCATGGATAGTGACTTAGAAGTGACTTAGAATATCATTTCCATACATAAAATATGAAGGTGTATTATTTACCTTTTCTTCAAAATGATAATTCCTAGAATCATGTTGGCAATTAGAGAACCCTACAAAAGGAGACAAGAGTAACAAAGAATTTCAGTGCACTAGGAAAAGAAACAGCAGGATTCAAGATTGAGTATGGGTGTGGACAAGGGGAGAAAGCACGGAATGGAGGAGGTTAGGATAAATAATGAAGTTCAGTTGTTCTTATGATTGCAAAACCACACACTATAAATATGTATCACGAGAAATAAAATCTTTTAAAGATGACAATAAAAGTAATAAATTCTCAGTGATTGGTCATAGCTAAAACTATGACTGACATGGATAAATGACATTCTAGACTTATTTTTGTCAAATTTTCCATGTATCTAGTTAAAAGAATTTTAATAAGCTTCTCCCTACCTCCGGTTTTAATGAAAGAAGTCATACTCCAGATCTCTCTCTTCTCTGGAAAGGTGTCAATCAATAACAAGTGTTTATTGAAAGAGCTATATGTTTAATGCTTTGAAAGTCATCTCAGTAATTATAATTAGCTCTGGCAAGTCCCTTCAGTAATAGCATATTCAATCTCACAAAAATCTTAGGCATCATGGAAATATTATTCCAATTATCACCCATTTTGCACTCTCCTGCAGTCCTACCTACATGGCCCTTGAAATCTCCCTGCTCTTCTGGGAACATTCTGTTCTTATTTATATACAGACTATACAGAGATCCCACCACTAAGGTTTCTTTACATTAAGTAAAGAAGAAAGCCTTCACTACTATAGGAGAACTTCCTTTATCAAGAATTTTCCAGCTGGGCACAGTAGCACACACCCATAATCCCAGCAACTTGGGAGGCAGAAGCAGCAGGGTTGGAAGTTTGAGGCCAGAGGCAGCCTGCATAACTTAGTGAGATCCTGTCTCAAGATAGGAAAAAAAAAAAAAGTAACTGGGAGTACAGCCTAGTGGTAAAGCATTTGTAAAATATGTACAAGGCCCTGGGTCCAAGCTCCCAATATAAAAACAAAAAACAAAAAAACAAACAAACAAAAGGATTTCCCTGCTAGGTAGAGTACCGTATGCCTACAATCCTAGAACTTGGGAGGCCAAGGCAAGATGATAATGAGTTCAAGGCCAGCCTGAGATACATAGGGAGAGCCTGTCTCAAAACTAAACCCAAACAAACATAAAACCATTTCCCTTTATTACCTCAAGTCTCTGCTGGGAAAAAAAAATCAGAAAAGAGAAATACAGGTTGAGCATTCCTAATCTGAAAATCAAAATTCAGAAATTCTCCAAAATCTAAAAATTTTGAGTGCTGACATGACTGGAAAATTGCACTTCATGATTCATGCACAAAATTATTAAAAATATTGTGTAAAATTTTCTTTAGATCAGCCTGATTAGTCCTTGGATGGGAGACTATCTGGGAATACTAGGTGCTACAGGCTAGGGAGAAGGATCTGGCAATCCACTCCTGAAACAATCCACCATTGTAAACAGCAGAGAAGCAGTGACAATAGTGCCAGGCATGCCACAGTGTCAGAGAGTGTTTCGTTCTATTGTGCATAGGGTCACTATGAGTTGGACCTGACTCGATGATTCCTAACAACAACATATGAAGCACAAATGAATCTATGTTTAGACTTGGGCCAAGATATCTCATTATATATGTAAACATTCCAAAATCTCAAACATTTCTGGTCCTGAGCATTTCAATATGGGACACTCAACCTGTATCTGTTTCATATACTAGAAGCAAATGAAATCTTATGGAAATAGAAACAAGGAGTAGGTGATAAGAAATAAGTTTAATAACGTTAATAGTAAATTTGAATATGAAATCAACCAGATGAAGGAAATGAAAGCTAAAATCTGCTTCTGGGGGAAATTTTAATTTTCTTTTTATTAATCATACATTGTTGTTGTTGTTGTTAGGTGCTGTAGAGTTGGTATCTGATTCATAGCAACCCTACGTACAACAGGGGAAACACTATCGTCAGTGCTTCTTTGCTGTTCATAGGGTTTTCAATGGCAGATTGTTTTCTGGGAGTGGGTTGCCAGGTCCGTCTCCCATGCCTGCAGCACCTGGTGTTCACTGGCGGTCTCCCATCCAAAGGCTAACCAGGCCCAACCCTGCTTACAGGGCTACGGCTGCAGGCAGCTAATCACACATTAGACCTGAGATAAACAAAAGTACTCCATTCACTTTCACACTTCTCTCTTTTTGCCTGCTTCTCAGAAGAAAGCCATCCTTACTCACAAACCTATCCTTATATGCTAGACTTCACTTATTATAAGACCTTAGTACTTTTGCCATATATTCACTCTACCTACTTAATTATACTTTTCAGAGGAATATATACACAAGAGACAGCAGCACTTACCGATCTGAATATCATATGGAGGGGCATGGCAATGTTGAGATTCAGGGCATAGTTGTTCACCACACTGACAGTGAAGAACATAGTTACCATTATGGCATAGTACCTGAAATACAGAGAGAACAGCACATCACACAAAATCTATTATCTCAAGAAAATCAAATACAGAAGGAAATATATATTTTTGGTTTAAAAAGTATTTTACTATTTCTTCTGTATTAAAAGATTGTAACAATATTAGCACATGAAGTAAAATACTAAGTATATGGAAAAATACTTCACACAGACTAACATGGAAAAACTTTGAATTATAGAATGTTTTAAGAAACACTATTTTAATATTTGTCAAGTATGCATAGCAACTTAAAACTGGACAGTAAAGGTATTACCTGTAGGGCACAGTGGTGCATGCCTGTATTCCCAGTGGTTTGGGAGGCAGAGGCAGGAGGATTGCATGTTGGAGACCAGAGGCAGCCTGAGTAACTTAGCAAGACCCTGACTCAAAATAAAAAATGGTTTGGGGTACAGCCCAGTGGTAGAGCACTTGCAAAGTATTTGTGAGGTACTGGGTTCAATCCCCAAGTACCATAAAAATAAAAACAAAAATAAAAAGTGTTACCTAAGAGATATCAACAGCCTTTTTTCAAAAAAGAGAGAATGGATAATTCTTCTTCTTCTTCTTCTTTTTTTTTTTTTTTTGCGGTACTGGGGGTTGAACCCAGGGCCTCTCGCCTGCAGGCTTTGCAAGGGCTGGCCCACTGAGCTGCGCCCCCAGCCCCCTTTTTTTTTTTTTTACATTTTGAGACAGGGTCTCGCTAAATTACGCAGACTGTCTCTGGTCTCGAACTTGCGATCCTCCTGCCTCTGCCTCCCAAGCTGCTGGGATTACAGGTGTGCGCCACCGTGCCCAGCGATATAGTTCTTCTTCATAGTTCTTTGTATATGATTTTCATAGACCTCTGAAGAACTTCTCTCTCTCAAGTATTTCCTCTTTGCATTTGTTTACACTATTGTTTTTCACTACTTCCAAAGAAACAATTTATTAAGTCAAAGTTTTCTTTCTGTCTAGCAACTGCTCAAATTATCCCACATTCTGAACCAGAGCCTCCCAGTTAATGAGGAAACCATTTAACTTGTACAGATTTGTATTCAAAATTGTTGATTAGTGCCCCTGCTTTGTGACAATTCATATATCTTGAAACTATAATAAAAATGAAAATAAAAACCATATAATAATGATGATAACTGAGAAGATATAGGGACAAATACAAAAGAAAAATTATGAACAAATAAATTAATTAAATAATTTTATATTTGTATGTCCTCATTTTGATCTAAAAAACACTCAAGATGCCTTTCATGTATATTAAGATAAATCATATTAAATTGCCATGTCAAAAAGGGTTGAATATTACCAGTTTCATGACTCAATCTAATATATACAATAAAAGAAAAATATTTAAAATAAATGACTAAAGAATGAAGGCAAAGGTAAATGAGTGGATCTATGTTCTTCATGAAATGTTGATCTTTGAGCACAGATTTCCAATCATTTTCCAAGTCTGCATATCTGAAGATATGGCAATACTGAGTCCCAGGTTATCATTTCTCACAAGAACTTATTCTATGTTGCTTGTTAGATATGAAGGTAGACATCACAACAGGCACAAAGTCAAGGCTGAATTTACACAGTCTGGGAAATCTGAGGAGCTTGATAATGAATGCAGAAGATAGTGTTCCATACACGCAAAGTTACTGGCAACAACTTCTTCATAGTTTCTAAATAATATCTATTAGTGACTTTACAAGGCTTCTTGCTAATTCCTTTCAGTCCTGTCTTGAAGAGATGCCATTGGGAGATAAAGAGAGTTCACCAAGGTCTTTCAGGATAATTAATTCAACTATGCTACACAGCTGACTACATACCCTTTTACAGAAATCACTTACCAGAAAGAATGATAATGAGCAAGATTTTTTTCCCCAGTACTAGGGGTTGAACCCAGGGTCTCACACATACGAGGCAAGTGTTCCACCACTGAGTCTCACCCTAAACCCCTAATTTAAATTTTTCTTTTTTATTTTGAGGCAAAGTCTTGCTAAGTTGTGCAGGCTGACACTGGCCTTGAACTTGCAACCTTCTGCCTCAGCCTTCTGAGTTGCTGGGATGACAGATATGCACCATTGCACAGAACTTTTAAAAAAACCTCTTTTTGAAGTGCTGGGGATCAAACTCAGGGCCTCACATGTGCTGGGCAAGGTCTCTACTGCAAAACATTAGCAAGATTTTGATTACAGCTTCACATAGAAAATAAAATAGCTGCTACAAATAGAATATGTGTGGGAATATAGTTGTTAGGACAAGATCATGAGGAGCCTTAAGGACAGCCTAGGGAGTCTGGACTTTCGACATCATGGAAACCACTAAGAGAAGTTGCATAACGAAATATGAGATGAAACAGTGATCAATGGGTGGGAGATGGGGACGTCAGCCAGCCAGGATGCTGCTATTAAATTTATGTTGTTGTTGTTAGCTGCCATCGAGCTGTGTCTGACTCATAGTGACCTTTATAGGGTTTTTGATGGCTGATTGTTTTTGAGATTTTCTCAGGAGTGGGCTACCACATCTTTCTCCCATAATTAAGTTATTAGTTGGTTGGTTGATGCTGTTGGGTTGTGTTGGACTCATAGCGACCCTCATAGGGTTTTCAACAGCTGATTGTTCAGGATTGCCTTGGGAGTGGCTTGTCATGTCCTTCTCCCACTATTTGTGGTGCTGGGAATAGAACCCGGGACCTCAGACAATCCAGAGCAGCGTCCTACCAACTGAGCTAAATCCCAGCCTGACAATTAAATTATAGTGACACTGAAAATACATTCCTGATCCATGCTGAAGGAATGGAAAGAGATAGTGAAAGAAACAGGGAGGAGGCCAAAGGAGTCAACAACTGCTAGTGCTCCTCCTGTGATGAAAATGCTGGTTTGCAGGTACAGAAACTTTTATGCAGATACTAAAGTCAATGAAAAACAAGAGTAGCAGGGTGCTATGGCGCACACTTGTAATTCCAGTCACTTGGGAGGCTGAGGCAGGAGAATCACAGGTCTGAGGCCAAGGGAGCCTGTGCAACTTAGGAAGACCCTGTCTTAAAATGAAACAGAAAAGAGTGCCTGGGGGTGTAGCTCAGTGGTAGAGCACTTGCCTAGCATATGTAAGGCCCTGGGTTCAACACTTCCGTGCTTAAAAAGAAAGTATTCAGAATATTTAGCATTGCATTAAGAAATTTTAAAGTGCAATATTAGTAACAAAATTCAGCCAGATTTCCTATGGCAGGCTGTTGAGTACTGCAGGAAAAGAACACCAGCAAGGATGTGTTGGGATTTCCAGGGAGATAGAAAGTATCTCAAACATGGCCAGGCCCAGGAGTTCATCTATCCCACTTGGAATCCTATGGGGCAAGATAGCAATGAGCCACTTTGCCATACATCCAGGTATCTCACTCTTTCCCACTCCTATGGAGTGGGCCAAGATGGCACCCAAGGTATGGTAGCATCAAAAGCCTCGCTGGTGCCCTATTGGTCATTTCTGATCCAACCCTGTTCCCCTGATTGGCTGGCTATCAGGCCATATAAACTCTGGAGTTCAGAGTTCAGCAGCCATTCTGAATGCCATCCAAGATAAACTCACAGGGTCCTTGCAGTTCCTTAGGAGCCCAAGGTAAGGAGCCCAAGGCCCATTTACTCGTCTGCCTGGCCTAGCCTTCAGCCTTCCTCCGACCTGCCTTCATCATACTTCAACCCGCCTGCCACCTCTATTCAACCCTGACCTCTACAATGCTGGATATCCTACATGAACCAACAGCTTCTCAAGGCAAGACACCGGGAGTCAAGCTCAGGGCCCCGGAAGTGGCAAAGCTGCGAGCTAGAAGAGCAAGGACACCTGGGAGGCTCTGCCCCATCGGCAGAGGCAGCAGCTGAGCACTTCCCTTCTCCAACTCCCCTTTCCCCTCTCCCTAATCCTCCATTCCTTTCTCTTCCTTTGTGAATAAACACCCACCCCAACCCCCTCCTTCTCTCCTGTGAGTGAGGTGAGGCTCTGTTCTCTAGCCACAGCCTTGCCAGGAGGTGCTGCGTGGGGGCACCCACCTCTTGCTTCCACCCACAACACACAGAGAGAGAAACCCCAGGAAGAACCCTACAAGGATGAATCTTCATTTGCGTATAGGTATGTATTCGTATGGAAATGTTGCTCTCAAAGGGATTAAGTGACACCTTTCTACTAGGCCCTCACAATTGAGTGGATAAAACTTTTATCCCAAGTCTCTTGCAGCAAGAATGCAGGGTCCTCAATACATTGCTTGTTATAAAAACTGCTCTGTTTTCTATTTGGCTCCACGGCTACAGTTAGGTAAGTTTGGACTAACAGACAGAGGTCTGGCAACAAGAACTTTTACTTAGCTTACCTTTCATTTTCTTTTAATGAGGTGAAATTCACACATCACAAAATTAACTATTTCAAAATGAACAATTCAGTGGCCTCTGTTGTTGTTAGGTGCTGTCAAGTCAGTTCTGACTCACAGTGACCCTCTTAGGGTTTTCAATGGCTGATTAGGTGTGGCTTGCCATGTCCTTCTCCTGTCAGTGGCCTTTAGTACATTTAAAATGTTGTATATGTACTATTTCTACTAATTTCTAAAAGCCAATCATTTCTAAAAAGGAACAATGATACCACTCTTAGCACATCTGAAAACTCTACCAACACAGAGGCATAAGTAACTATTAAAAATCTGTCGTGACATGAAGCCTTCTTACTAACTCTATTACCACCTCTTCCCCAACACTATTGTCTCCATCAGTTATTTTAAGTGTTGTGGGCAGGAATTTTATTCTAAAAATAAGCTACCCAGAGTTTTACAATATACTAAATTCATAAAATGAATTAGCCTACTGATATCTTTGATATAAATCTTTAAAAAGAATGTCTCATACTCCTTTAGTACAATCATTTATTTGTTGTTGTTGTTGTACTGGGGTTTGGACCCAGGGCCTCCTGCCTGCATGCTTTGCAAGTGCTGGACCACTGAACTGCACCCCCAGCCCATCTTTTTTACTTTTTGAGACAGGGTCTCGCTAAATTACGCAGACTGCCTCTGGTCTCAAACTTGCGATCCTGCCTCCGCCTCCCCAGCCGGTGGGATTACAGGCATGCGCTGCTGTGCCTGGTAGTACAATCATTTTTAAAATACCAAAAATTAAAAGAGGCTTCAGCGTGTCATACCTTATTGGGATAGCTGGTGGCTTCCTTCCCAAATCAGCTTCAAAAAGGAAGCCTTCCACAGCAATAAATAAAAATTGTGCAAATGTCACGATGTTCCCACATCCTGGATGCTTCCTGTACAATGAATTAAAAAAAAAAAAGAAAGAAAGAAATAAGGCACAAGAACAGAGATACAGGACACAAAACTGTGTTATATTTATAGTTCCAAAACAGCAGGAAGGACGGCTGTCTATTCCCCACTCTCTTTCCTTATCTTGGTTTTCACATCCCATGAAGAACACACATTTGGCATTATGCCTCACAGACAATGCCAACCTTTCTTACTTCTCTATTCCCCACGTGTAGCAGGTCATGAGTGAGAATTACTCTGCCATACTCATTGCTAGAACTATGATATAGCCTTCCTAGTGAAATGGGTCATTTGTTTTCATTGGGATCCTTACTTAACCACAAGTCCTTTAGTTGCGAACCTAATCATCCTAGGTAGCAAAACCCAAGGACAGAAGTATGCTGAAATTTCTCCTGGAGTATTTATATATCCCTCCTGACAGGAATCACTGGTCAGGTGATTAAAAGGACATGACTTTAGATTATGTCCCCAAGCAGCAAAAATTAGTGCTCAGGATGAGGGGAAAATCTTACTCTTTTGGTATAGATATATATATATATATATATCTGTACATAGACCTTCCATAGGTAGAGAATACCTATGGAAGGGTGACTAACAAAAAAAAAGTCTAAAAGGGATTCTGATTACGGAAAAGTATGTTAAAAGGGACTGAGAAACACTGACGTAGCATACTGTTCTCCGCAACACTTAGCAGAGTGTTTCAAGTGCAGTAGGCAGTCAAGAAATGTTCCTGGAATTCAACGATTCTCCTCGGTGATCTATGTAACAACGTTTGGGGAATCTTCCACAGTGAATATTAGGAACAAATTTATAAAGGACAAAAACTCCTTCTGACATTTCTCTTGAGGCACTCTGTGAAAATTAGTCACATGAAATGTTGATGGTTTTCTTGAGCTTGTCTGCTATTTGGCTCTGCTCAATCCCCGGAAGAAGTCCTAAGGGAACAGCATCCTGATTTCCCTTAAAACCAATATTCACCAGCTTTAAATTCTCTTTTCATTGTGATCAAAGACATTTACCTGAAGCCAGGGAACAGCGGGATTTAACAGTATTTTTACATATTAATACGACACTATTTATCAAAAACAACTCCATTCTCTATTGGTGGTATAAATATTAAAGAGCAATGCCAAGATATACAAATTCTCCAATATACCCATTAAGCATAAAAACAGACAAGCTCAGGCATAAGTCATTCTTGCAGTGAGCTAGGCTGACCATCAGAAGCAGACCTGTCTCTCCTCTTTAAGTTTTGCTGTCTATGAAAGTTTCTTTGAAACCTGCTTTGTTAGATGCAGTTCAACAATTCCTTTTCAGTGTTTCTTGTGTACAAGGGACAAGGTTAAACTTTGGAGGAATCCATAAATAATCATGTAAGACATTTATCTCATTCAAGGAGCTAATTTAAAACCATTAGCCTAAACACAGGGACAGGAACACAGAGAAGCAACTTTAACTATAGATGGTTCCTAACACAGTGCTTTTCAACTCTGTTCCAAACTCTTTTTATAAACCCAGGTGCCTGAAGAGGCTCATTCCCTGAGTTCTGTCATTAATGGTCCACTTCCTACTTGATTCTGATTTGCAGCCAGGTTAAGAGCCACCGTATAGATGAGAGGAAAGGGCTGGGAGTGTGTGTGTGTGTGTGTGTGTGTGTATGTGCACGCATGTGCGCACGCACACACACACACACACACAAGCATGTGTGCATATATATGTGTTTTAGATGCACTGGTACTTCTTAAGTGCTGAGAAATGGCTAAGAAACACTATTCCACATTGGAAAAAAGTACATACTGAAACTCTTCTGTCACTATGTGACAGAGCAAGTTACTCAACTTACTTAAATCCAGTTTTCTTATTTTTAAAATGGGACCAGTATTTGTACCCATCTCACTGGTTTTTTATTGAGGAAATGAGCAGGTCCCTGAAAGGTATGTAACCTAGAGCCTGCCTCAGTGTGAAAAAGGCAAAAAGAACCGCAATAATGACCAGTGCTAGCCTCTTGTATATTGAAAGGCTTCAGTCTAAGAACACTTCCCCTTTAAAGAACATTGATGTTCACCAATTTTTCTCATTTACAAAATGAAAATGATATATTATTGTTACAGTGAGAATTCAATGAGAAAACACATACGAAGGGTCAGGCAAATGTCTCTGATCACAATGAACAGCTCAAAACTTTCCCACTTTCTCTTCCATTTTTACCAAAAGCTTTGGCCAAAAATTAAAGAATAATTACTGAAAATGTAATCCGCTCCCAAGGCAATCCCTAAACAATCTGCCATTGAAAACCCTATGAGGGTCACTAAGTCGGATACAACTCGACAGCACCTAACAATAACAACAACAACAACAACAACAACATCATGCATAAAGTTAGATGCCAGTTTTTAGAGAGCTGCCATGTGAATGACACCTGATCCCTTGCCTCAAGAAGATGGCAACAGCACGAGGGAGCCAAACATAAATATGATCCAGTAAGGATCCGGTGGGCTGGGATTTAGCTCAGTTGGTAGAGCGCTGCGCTGCACTCTCTGAGGTCCGCGTTCAATTCCCAGCACCGCCAAAATGGGAGAAGGACCTGGCAATCCACTCCCAAGGCAATCCTGAAACAGTCAGCCATTGAAAACCCTATGAGGGTCACTATGAGTTGGATACCGACTTGACAGCACCTAACAACAACAACAAGAAGGATCCGGTACCACGGGTTAGATAGATAGAGGACGGACAAGGCCCCATTCATCTTTGTGTCCCCATGCTTGGGACATGGTGTCTGGCTTTCACTCAAGGACCTCAATGAACGTGGGCATGCCTCACTTGAAGCAAATGTGATCATTACTGTTAGCATTTGTACAAAAGGCAAAAAGAGACGATTCATTTCAAATAAATGATTCACTTTACAAGTGGAATCTCCATGATGTTTAAAACATCATTGTAATGCTTTTTTATTTTATCTGTTTTATGAAGGCAAGTTACTATGCCGTTTTTGTTGCTAAAGACACTGAAGGCCACATGGAATTGAGTTAGGTAAGCCTCCCATGGCCTCGTGGCAGATAAACAGGGTTTATGTATACCAGGTTACTAATATTACTACTCCTACTACTAGTACATCAATTCAGTAGTTTTTAGTATGGACTTTTAGTTTTGCAGCCATTGTCATAGATTTTGTTGTTGTTGGGTGCTGTGGACACAGGTTTGACTCATCATAACCCTATGTACAAGAGAACAAAATATGCCCCAATTCTGTGCCAGGCACATGATTTTTTTTATGTTTCAGCCCATTGTTGCAGACACTGTGTCAATCTATCTAATTGAGGGTTTTCCTTTTTTTTTTTTATTACCTGCCCATCTCCCAAACATGATGTTCTTCTCCAGGGATTGGTCCCTCCTGACTACATGTCCACAATACATAAAATGCAATCTAGCCATCCCTGCTTCTGAGGAGCACTCTGGTTGCACTTCGTCTAGGACAGACCTGTTAGTTGTTTTGGCAGTCCATGATATATTCAATATTCGTCTCCAGCACCATAATTCAAAAGCATCAATTCTTCTCCTATCTCTCTTGCTCAATGTCCAGCTTTCACAACCATATGATGTGACTGAAAATACCATGGCATGAGTCAGGTGTACCTTCATCTTCAATGTGACACCTTCACTTTTCAGCATTTTAAAGAGGTCTTTTGCAACAGGGTTTCCCAATCCAAAGTGTCTTTTCATTTCTTGACTGTTGCTTCCACGGGTATTGATTATAGAACCAAGTAAAGCAAAATCATGGACAACCTCAATCTTTTCTCCATTTACCATGAAGTTGCTTATTGACCCAGTGGTAAGGATTTTCATTTTGTTGATGTTGAGGCACAATCCATACTCAAGGCTGTGTTCTTTGATCTTCATCAGTAAATATTTCAAATCCTCTTCACTTTCAGCAAGCAGAGTTGTGTCATCTGTATAGCGCAGGTTGTTAATGAGTCTTCCTCCAATCATGATGTCCCGTTCTTCATAAAGTCCAGCTTTTCAGATTATTTGCTCAGCATAGAGATCGAAGAGGTACAGTGAAAGAATACAGCCCTGACACAGACATTTCTTGCCTTTAAACCAGGAAGTGTTTCCTTGTTCTGTTCGAACAACTGCCTCCTGGTTGACTCTTAACGAGTACAATTGTCTGGTATTCCTATTTTTTGCAATGTTATCCATAATTCATTATGATCCACATAGTCAAATGCCTTTGCACAGTCAATAAAACAGATAGACATCTTTCTGGTATTCTCCACTTTTGGCTAATATCCATCTGACATCAGCAGTGATGTCCCTGGTCCCACGCCCTCTTCTGAATGGGGCTTGATTTTCTGGCAGCCCCCTGTCTATATACTGCTGCAGTCCCTTTTAAATGATGGTTAGCAAAACTTTACTTGCATGTGATATTAATAATATCATTCGATAATCTCCACATTTGGTTGGATCTCTTTTCTTAGGAATAGGCACAAATACAGACCTTTTCCAGCCAGCTGGCCAGGTAGCTGTTTTCCAAATTTCTGGGCATAAACAAGGTACCAACCCAAAAGAAATTCCATATCCAATAGAAATCATTTCCCCTTTTCCCTCCAGCCAAGTCCTCTGACAATACTATTCTGCTTTTTTGTCTTTCCATAGGATTTTTAAACCTCTCTAATGTACTCATATAATCCAGGTTTTACAAAACCAATTATAGAGAGCTCTGTAGGACACATATTGTTCTACAGCTATCGGTGGAATTATTTATTTTAACTTGAATAATTCATTTTAAAACTTCAGAGTAAAAACTTGACATGTTATCCTTAAATCTTTTGTTCTCTTGAATTTTATTTCTCAAGAACTATAATAATTAACTGCTGACAGCTTCTTTTACATTGAATTCTTGTTGGCAAGAATTCAAACTTTTATTTAAAAAAAATCCCTGAAGAGATTGTTTATGCCTTTTGTATTTCTTTTCTAGATATAAAAAACTTGTTTATTTAATTCAACATCAGGCTCTTGGTTGAAAAATTAAATGGGAAAAAGAAAATGTTTCAGGTTGTGTTCTTGATGTAAGACATGAAGTACCTTGCCTAGTTAATGAGCAGATGTATATATGAACAGCAGAGAAGCACTGACAATAGTGTTTCCCCTGTTGGACAGAGGGTCGCTATGAGTCGGATACCGACTTGACGGCACCTAACAACAACAACAACAACAAATATATATATATATATCTTCTTTCCAAGATAAGGTGTGAGCTCCTGAAGGAGGGGGATCAGGCCCTTGTTTATTATTATTTATCTGCATTTACAATGCACTCTGTTTGTATCTTGTTAGTGGTCCCAATTACAAGTATATGAATCAGAAGAAAAATCTAATTTTTTTTTCCACTTGGGAAAAAATGGTTAAAAAATGTTCTCTTCTTTCTGCAAGTCACTTTAGCATTTATATTTAGAGTTCTACTTGCCACTTATTATGGTATCTAAGGATTCTAAGGAAGTCATATAAAAAGCACAGTTCCTGCTCTAAAAAAATTTATGAGCTTTCCACAATGATGTCCCAAGATTAAAGTCACAAATTCCAAGATCACATCTAGAATGAACTTTAAATATCATCTGGCCTAATCAGGTCTTATTTTACTGTTCTGTGACAGGAGATGTGACTTTTTTAAGCAAGTTAGGAAAAGGTTCCTATTCAGTCTGGCATAGCCATTTATTTTATCAATAAATATACTTCTTCACCACATCATGAAGTCACTGATGTATGTAAAAATGCAGATTTTAAAAAAGGTAAATAGCAATTTACTTATGAACTGTTTGAAGTATCCTAAATAGAAGCTCCTATAAGGCATGAAAACATTTTATAAAGATAGATTTATCCACAACTTTTCATAAAATGAGATGTACCTACATTGAAACAAATTTGTAAGAGAGAAAGGGAGGCTAACTCCCAGTGTGCTTCTGGCTTTCCACAAGCATCTCATTTAATCCTTCAAAACCTGTGAGGCTGATGGAGTTGTCGACCCCTTTGATAAGTGAGATCAAGTAATTTAGCCGAGGGCTGGAGAACTAGTAAAGAGGGGCTTCAGTTGCTAGCATTTTCTGATGTTACATAGCCTTTGGCAAGATTTAATTTAATAGCATATTTAACACAACCACTACACTATTATTCTTTGCTCTTCATTGCCATATCTGGCCTAATTATAGTTTTTATATTTAAATATATATGTATATATATAAATGTCCAAGTGGCTTTCTTTTGCAGTGTATCAAGCTTGTAGCCAGATACATTTTTTTTTTCATTTTCATATCCTTCACCACCTACCCCCAAGACAAATAACAGATCTTTATCAATGCTTTCTGAAAAATAAAATTTCAAGTTCCGTAACAGGAAATATTTACCCCACACAAAGTTTAGACTTTCCCTTAAGTCAGCTGGTTGCTTCAGGATTAATCAATGGTATCAGATAAAATACTTTTCTAGTGGGCACCACATGAAGAACTAGGTGGCCAAAATCTATGTGCTGCTCAAGTTCAAAAATAACAAGTGGAAAAGGGTACTGGACTAGGAGTTTAAACATCTTGGATCTCAGCTCTTGCTCTGCTACTTGACCACAACATTGTTTAGATGTTTCAGTGGAAATAATATATAGATTGAGAAACATGGAGCTAGACGGTACCATAGATATTATTTTACAGCTGGGAGAAGAAGACCCAGAGAGGCCAAGTGACTTGAAAAGACCACATAGCCAAGGGATGATGACAGAGCCAACACTGAAACTATTAACTTTTCACCTTTTAAGTCTTGAGGCTTTTCCACTTCATCTGTTGTCTTTTTTGTAATATTTTCTGTCCACTGAACTTTGTACATACTTACCCAACATTATTTGCAAGCGACCTTAATAAAGCCAATCTAATTCCCTTCGGAGAAGTGTCTTAGTCATTCTCAATTTATAAAGCTCAGCTCAAGGTATATGCTTCCTAACTTAAAGACTTGTTGTTGTTAGGTGCTGAACTTAAAGACTATCATATCTTAAAGCTGGAAACGCTCTTCGGTCATTTGGACGGATCTACACATTATCTGTTTTACATCACTGAGATAGATGCATGTTTGGGCAAAGTACTCATAACCATCTCTAAGGCCAACCGAAACAAATGTTTTCGGGACACTTTAATACAAAGGAAGCGTTGTGTTGTTAGGTGCAGTAGAGTCAGCTCTGACTCACAGCGACCCTCATAGGGTTTTCAATGGCTGTTTTCGGAATTGCTTCGGAAGTGGATTGCTATGTCCTTCTCCCAACTTTCTTTGTAGCGTGTACAAAATCAGACTGCTCTGTAAGTCAGTAAGCTTTGCTCAAGTAAGGGACGTGCGGTTAACTGGACGGAGAAAAGAGTTGGAGTTGGATGGGATGAAGGGAGATGATGGCTTGCTGGAGAAACTCGGGTTCTGCCACCAACTCCCTGCCGACCTTGGGCCAGTCACTTGAAAAACTCTCCAGGCTTCAAACCCCCAGGGTGTGGAAACAGGGTGACGACGGCAGCATCCTGGGTGTTCCCCACATGGGGATGCGGTGAAAATTGTTAGGTGGGACAGGGAGCTTTGCGCGGGACTACAAAGTAGCGGACCCCGCGGGGTCCCAGGCTGCTAGACCCGAGCAGGGCTTAGGCTGTCCCGTCCAAGACCCCGGGCGCTGCAGGGTGGGGACGGGGCGGGGGCGCGGCCCGAGGGCGGCGTGCGGGGCCGCCTCTCCTGCAGCGTCCTCAGACCAGCCCAGGGAGCCCGAGCGGGTCACTCACCGCGCCAGCAGCTCTAGGAAGACCACGTTACTGCAGCAGCCTGCGAACACCAGGCCCACCGCGAAGGCCGGGCGCATGGCCGGTGCGGGGCCAGGGGAGCGAGCGCGCGGAGGAAGCGCCCGTCCGCACCGCTACCCCAGGAAGCTGGCACGGGACATCGCCACCGTCCTGGAGCGCTCCTCTCCCCGGGGGCCTCCGCGGTCCTCTCTTCCCCTGTGGCGGCCACCGGCGCTTCCAGCCTAAGAGCGGTAGTTCGCAGTGAGCCCCGGCTCCATTCATCCGAGGGGGCGTCCGAGTCCCCGCTGGACTACACGTCCCAGCATGCCGCGCGCCCTCACGTCAGACTGGGACGTGGCCCGCCTGCGTAGGCCCGCACGGCGGGAGACGAGACAGGGGCGAGAGTTCCTCAAGCCTCGCGCGATCAGTGGCCGCGCGGCCTGCTGGGAGGTGAAGTTCCAACGCTGTCGATGTTTCTGACGATGTTTCTGGCAAGATCACAGGGAGATCAAAAGGGGATTCGTTCATCACCGTCAGGACAAACTTGCAGTAGAACTACAGAGGTGTAACAATTGGTTCGAGATGTTCTAGCGTCTGAAGCAAGTCTGAACGGAATTAATGTAGAAATTCTTCTAAACGTACCCGTAGAAAAGCATCGTGGTCCCAGAAGTTTGTGATTGAATCTGGGCTTTCAGAGCTGCTGTCTCAGGCAATGTCTCTGAATCTCAGGCGCATCGTAGGCAAAGATGGGAATAGAAATGGCTATCATGAACATATATGTTCTTGAAAAGATAAGCACACTTTTTTTTCCTTTACACTATAATTATTGTCGAGGCACACAGCCCACCAATTGACCCTGTTAGCCCCTCTAAGGTAAGAATTTTCTTTAACTCAGTATTGTCATGCGTCCGCACTATGCCCGAGGTGGGTGCTCATTAAATATTGAACTAGTTTGTAGTAGGCATTCTATTCATCTTAGTTCGTATTCCCACTCACCTCTTAAAGGCTATACAGTTCACAAATTTTAGAATGCATTAGAATTACTTAAACCTACTTGTTTAAAATATAGGTTTTGAATCCCACACTACCCTGTCATGACCCCCCTCCTCCCCAGCGCCTTCCTCCACATCAGTTGTCCCCTTTCTATTTGAATGTTTTGCTCGTTTTTCTGTCTATCTATCTATGTATCTATATATCTATATCACAACGAGATTTTGCCATAAGGGCAAAATATGATATGAGGGATTTGAACATGAGCAATGTACAACAATAAGTATAGAAATGTCATAATGAAATCCATTAAGTTGTACACTAACTAAAAATTATTAATAGAAAATATGGTAAAATACAACTTTCTAGACCTCATACACAAGGACTCTGATTCAGTAGAGCTGAGGTGAGACTGAGTAATCTGCACTTCCAATAAGCACCCCTGATGATTCTGATGTGGTCTCCAGGCCACAAATTGGGAAAAACCATTTTGAAATATATTGTGGATCTTGAAGAAGATCAAAGTAGTCATGTCTCACAGGAAATAAAAATAATATAGCACTCCGGAATCCTACTTAGCTTCTCATGCATTTCACTATTGCTGTTGGAGTCAATTATAACTTAGATATATGATATGGTAAATTCTGAGCAGTAGTGCTAATATTTTATGCTAGGCACTTGGGAATTGAAAGAAAGTATAACCATGTTGCTTCCATCAAAAACTGGTCTTGCTGGTGGACAGGATGGACACAGATAATTTACAAATAAAGAACAATGCAGTACTAGCCTATGTACACACTAAGTGCTTAACAAATGTTGGTTGTTGTTCAATAAGTTACATTGTATAGCACAGATTGTAAGTGCTAAGAACCCAATTTATTGAACAGGGAAATGTGGTCCTTTTCACCATTACAAATCTGGTTACTGATATAGGGATTTTTGACAGAAGTACCTGGACATAGGTAATTATCAAATCTTCCCAGATGATTTGATTCTGAAGCTAAGACTGAGAGCCACTGAAGTGAAGGAAAGGAGGATAAAGGGCTTGGATTAGGGACAATATCAATAAGTCACCTTTAAGGCTACACCTAAAGTTGATTAAATCAAAATCATTAGGGGTGGGACCCAGGTATGGGGAAGGGGCTTTGAAAGTCCACAGATGATTCTGATGTTCACCTGATGTTGAGAGTAGCTGCTTTCCTTTAACTCAGTGACTCTCAATGCTGGCTGCATATAGAGTCACATAAGGAACTTAAACATACTAAAATGAGGAGCGGGTGTGGAGAAGGAGGAGGGTTAGAAAGAGGAGGGTGAAAAGGGGGAGGAGGAGAAGGAGGAGGAAGAAGAGAAGGAGGGGGAGGAGGAGAAGGAGTAGGAGAAGGAATAAGAGAAGAAGGAGGGAGAGGAGGAGAAAAGGAGGAGGAAAGCAGAAAAAAAAATACCAGTTATATATAC
Source organism: Pedetes capensis (assembly GCA_007922755.1). NCBI lineage: Eukaryota > Metazoa > Chordata > Mammalia > Rodentia > Pedetidae > Pedetes > Pedetes capensis. The sequence continues at coordinate 67,808 of VMDO01009805.1, forward strand.
TTCAGACCAAATAAAGCAAAAGGCCGGGGTTTCAGGCTTAAGCAATGACAATATCCCTACCTCCACTGTAGATGGGCTGGGGTTTAGCTCAGTTGGTAGAGTGCTGCTCTGCACTCTCTGAGGACCCAAGTTTGATCCCTAGCACCACAAAAACAGGAGAAGGACGTGGCAATCCACTCCGGAAGCAATCCCAAAACAATCAGCCATTGAACACCCTATAAGTCGAATCTGACTTGAAGGCACCTAACAACCACCACTGTAGGTGAATCCTGCCTAGAGGAAAGCTGAGGAGGGCAACTTTTTCTCTGATTTCACTAGAAATACTCATAATTTTTCATCACATCATCGTTCATTATCCATAACCCCCCAAAATTTGAGAGGACTTAAAATATGTTCTAAACATTCCCTTAAATGTCAGATAAAAATCAAAACATGCCTAAGTGAACAAATAGCCTGACTAATATAATGTTTGCCTGTGTTCTATATCTGTCTTCCTTCCTCCATATTTCTGTCTTAATCTATCGTTGTTGTTGTTGTTGTTGTTGTTGTTGTTGTTAGGTGCCGTGGAGTCAATATCCGACTCATAGTGACCCTCACAGGGTTTTCAATGGCTGACTGTTTCAGGATTGCCTTGGGAGTGGATTGCCAGGTCCTGCTCCCATTTTTGCGGTGCTGGGAATTGAACTCGGGACCTCAGAGACTGCAGCGCAGCGCTCTACCAACTGAGCTAAATCCCAGCCCTAATCTATCCTGGTGCATATTAATTTACTGTGTATATTAACTACCTAGAATTTTGTTAAAATGTAGATTCTGGTTCACCAGGCCTAAGATGTAGCTTGGGATTCTGCATTTCTAACAAGTTCCCAGATGATGCTAATGTTCATTGTCTGTGTACCATACTTGGAAGAAGAGAAGCCTATAAACTAGTTCATTCTGGAAACTTCTATATCCCTCCCCTCTCACTGATTCAGGGACCTCATGCCAGTTAAACTCCTTACACTCCTTTCCCTTAAGCTACAATTATGCTTCAAAAAAACATGATTTTACCTGTCTTTCTCCTTTATTTTAACAGTAAATATCTGTAAAGAATTTATCTATCTACCTATCTATCTATCTATCTATCTATCTATCTATCTATCTATATTTTTTTGTGGTACCAGGGGTTGAACACAGGGCCTCGCACTTGCATGCTCTGCATGTGCTGGACCACTGAGCTGCACCCTCAGCCCATTTTTTTACTCTTTTGAGACAGGGTCTTGCTAAGCTACACAGACTGCCTCTGGTCTTGAACTTGCAATCCTCCTGCCTCCGCCTCCCAAGCCGCTGGGATTACAGGAGTGTGCCACTGCGTCCAGCTAAGAGTAATCTATGTGTTTAGTCTGCATTTTAAATCTCCAAAAAGCTTCTTAAAATACTGTGATCAAAGCCAGATTATTGAAAGTATTCTCATGAGAGCCCTTGTTATTGTTGTTGTTAGGTGCTGTCGAGTCGGTATCTGACCCATAGGGACCCTCATAGGGTTTTCAATGGCTGACTGTTTTGGGATTGCCTTGGGAGTGGATTGCCAGGTCCTTCTCCCATTTTGGTGGTGCTGGGAATTGAACTCGGGACCTCAGAGACTGCAGCGCAGCGCTCTACCAACTGAGCTAAATCCCAGCCCCATGAGAGCCCTAATGGCATTTAATTGTCAAAACTGTATACTATGAAAAACCATACACTAAAAGATCTTGCTTCATATCCAAACCATAACAGGGAGACGGATGTGAAAACATGTAATGACAATGAATATGATTAATGAGTTAGTAAGGTATGGATGGAGTGCTGCAGGTGTCAAGAAGGGAGCTATTTGTGGTACACTGAGACACAGCAATGAAAGCCCTGTACTTCTTGATATTCTCTTGCCTCTTGAAGATATGTCTGTTTCTCTTTTCATTCTCTTTCATGAGTACTGAAAACTCCCCTGTGCACTGATTTCTCCTTCTAAAATTCTACCATTTATACTCTCCTCTTATTTCCCCAAACACTTTGCATTGGTGATTTTATGCCTATGACTTCCACCATCACATGTTGAACTGTGATCCTGTGTGTATGTATATGTATAACCCCTAGCTCCCTCATGACCTAAATCAGAGTTTCCAGCTGCTTTGGCATCTTTATTTGTATTTCCTTGTAAACTGCTTGACATCAGGACATACATGTCTCATTATCTACCCTATCTATTAGGCCTTTCTACTAAGGATATTTTCCACCATCTCTTCTCTTTGGGAAAAAAACCTGAAAGATTTTCAGTGCACCTCTCGTTCCCACCACACACTCAACTGCTCTTTATAGCCTCTCAAGCTGATTCTGCTTCACAACTATCTGTAGAGTCCAACCTCTCCTTTCCATTCTCATTGACATCTGTTTATTCTTCTGTAAATGCCTTCTATCATCTTGGTAACTTCAGCCTCTGCCTTCTTCCACCTGTTCTCCATGCTTCCCCCAGGCCACATTTCCCAAAACAAACCCAAATTCTTCATGTTGTGTCACACTGCTGTTCCAAAATGTCTATTTTAATGACCTAGTACCATGTAATGGACTGTGCCAAGTTCACTGATTCAGAGAAAAAAAATAAAATCAAAACCAAACCAACAAACAAAAAACATTTTTTATCTTTTACAGTTTTATCAGTTGACCATGCTCAGCTCAGCACTTAGCTGGTCTGTTCTCTGTTGGTCTTACACAGTTGTCGTCAGACATTGGCTGACACTGGAGTCATCCGAAGGCTTGACTGGGTGGATACCCAGGATAGCTGGAACAGTTCACTTCACAGGGTCCCTTTAATCTGATCTTCCCCACAACATAGTGGCCCCACTGTAGTTGGATTTCATAAATGGTAACTGGCTTCCTTTAGAACAAGCACTTTAAGAGATAAAGGCAGACACTAAGTGCCCTCAGAAGTCACACAGTGCCACTTGCACTACTTCCTATTGGCTACAAAAGGCCAACCCAACTTCACTGTAGGAGAGAACTAACAAAGTCCTCAGGTATGTATGTGTTGGAAGGGCTAGTTATACAGTGTCTCTTGGCTTCTTCATGTGAAAAATCCACACTCAGTAGAAGGCATACAAACACGCCATGATCAAGCCGCTATATGCCTCTATAGTTTCATCTTTTGTTATTCACCCCGGTGCTACCTGGACTCCAGTCACAGTAACACTCTGTTCTCTGAGTTTATAGTGACTTTCAAAATTTTGTCTGTGCACATGCTGTTCTGTCTACATGGAATTCCTTTTTTTTTCTTTGGCCAACTCCTGTTTCTCCTTTTATGGCAAAAGAATGCAGTAGAATGGATAGATATCCCTACAGTCTACTGTGGTGAGGTGCAGCATTTCAGATATCACCTTTCTGTGTGTAGTGTTTCAGTGTCCCATTCATGGTTCTCTTCTCTATGCCTTTTAGCACACCATCCATACCTCACTAACTCATTAATCGTGGTCATTGTAGTTATGTGTTTTCATATCAGTTTCCCAGTTAGGGTTTGGATATGAAGTGTCCTTTGAAAAGGCTCGTGTACTGAAGATTTGGTCTTCAACTAGTAGTACTAGTTTGGAAGGTTCTGGAAATTTTAGGAGATGGATCCTGTCTAGAGGAAGTAGCTCTAGGGCTTTGGGGGCTATATCTTTGGGGGCTATAGCTTGTCCAGCTCCCACACCCATGTTTTTCTCTGTTTGTTGTCTGGTATGAGATGAGTAGCCTCCTCCTCCACCCGCTCCTGCCATCATGATGGTCAGCTGAGATCCAGAAGCTAAGGAGGGTTAGGCCAGGTTAGTACTTGGATAGGAGACTGCCTGGGAACATCAGGTGCTATAGGCTTGGGAGAAGGACCTGGCAACCCACTACCAAAAAACAATCAGTCATTGAAAACCCTATGAACAGCAGAGAAGAATGACAATAGCATTTCTTTGGTTGTACAGAGAGTGGCCATGAGTGGGACACCAACTCGATGGCACCAAACAACAACAACAATGTACCTTTGTAGTATCAGACATTAGTTTTGCTTATTATTGAAATTTACATAAATAGAATCATACTGTACAATTTTCTTTCTGATGCATTCATTCAACATTATGTTCATCAGGTCATCTATATTGTTCTGTGCATTTGTAGTTCACCTATTCTTACTGCTGTACAACATTTCCTTGTTAGGGGTATACCACAATTCGTTTCTTTATTCTCTTGGTGATGGACACTTTGGCTATTATGAATGGTGCTACTGCAAAATGTCTTATATATATTTTTTGATGAACACATTTCTGTTGGATATCCATATATCAACCCATGTCCAGTCAGAGGACAATAATCACACAGTAATTCAAACAGAGATATTTTCTTATAAAAAACTATTAACTAGTATCAGAAAGTTAAATATTATAAAGGGTTAAGATGATTCCTAAGATGATAGGAATAGAAGATATAGGGAGTAGCTACTACCTAAGACTGAGACAGACTGCCCAAGGAAAGAACAAATTTGAAAGAAGACCCTCTCTCCACTTACCCAAATAGACAATCAAGCCATATCGAAGAGGATGGGGATGGAGCCCTTTGGTTACTAGAAAAGTTCAGTGAGGTGCTGATGAGAATTGCTAGGAGCCACTCTCTGGGGGCCAGCTGGGGCACTGGCCAACTCATTAGGAAGCTATTGATGTGAATGATGTACTTGCTAGGGAGAAGGTTGGGCTTCTGGCAGCACTTTCTGGATACCACCTGTAATGGTAATACTGAACCCACTAAGATGAATACCTCAGGGTGTCTCACGTACTGAGTGAGGCTTCAGGAACAAGAATTGAGGAACAAGAAGCAGAAAGAGAAGCCATCTCTCCTGTGGTGTCCTTGAAGCCCCTTCCATGACACCCACATCATACCACTGGGTAGAGAAATGTGCACAGGGCTCAGCTCCAGCATCGCAAGCAGGGCTGTGAAGGGTGGATCTGGAGGTAATAGGCTGTACATTGACAACTGGAACATCTGGGAGATTTTTTAGGGGTAATGTCAATTCAACATTTTAATTGTTTCATCATAAAACTAGAGCTATGAAGGACAGTAGTTATGGCTTTATCTCACAGAGGTTTTTTTTTTTTTTTTCCTTTTTTTCCCTTGATATCATGGGTTGAATTATGACCCAAAGGTCATGTGCTTTAATGTTCAGTCCCCATCTGACGGCACTGTTTGTGGAGGTTATGGAACTTTGGGAGGTGGGTTTTTTTTTCTTTGGGGAAGTCGTTTCCTGGGGGTGGGACATTGGAGGTTTTTAAATCTAGACTCGTGGTATTGGTCTCTCTCTGCCTCCTGCTCCAGGATGCCATGAGGTTGTCCCCAACAGGCCCTGTCTCTGCAGCTGCCTCATCTGTCTTGCCACCATTGTGGACCGATCCTCTAACTGTGAGCTTCCAATAAGCCTTTTCCTCCATAAGATTGTTTGGGTTGGTTTTTTCTGCTATAATGATGATAGTGACTAATACAGCTAAGTTCAAAATTCATTGAGTTTCAATCAATAGCAGCTTCTTTGACAGCAGCAGGGCTCAACAGGTTTGAACCTCTGCATAGTGCTCCTGCCTTGTGAGGGAGAGACCTATTGCTTTGGGAATGTTCATCATCTTTGCCCTAGTGTTGTCAGTGGCAAAAACTGTCAAGGTTGTTTCAAAAAGCCATTTTTACTTCTTGTTCCAGCCACTCAGACATATTTTGAATCATTTATAAAATCCACTTAACCAAGTTGTTGACAAAAAATTAAGTAAAATGACTCCTGTGGGATGCTGCTTGATAAGTCTCAAGTTGACAGTCCTACAGAGAGCTGTCATTGGAGTTTTTTTAAACCTATTTTCCATATCTATCATTTGAAGATGATTTTCTCATCTCTCCATCACATAAATCTTGAGCTGCTTGGAGCTGTGCACGGAAGCACACTATAAATATACACAAGGTATTATTTACAAAGTCAAAATAATCTTGTTGCTTGTTTCATAGGTCATATTCAAGCAATGCCCTAGTGCATTGGTAGATTTATGTACTTAACTTCCTCAAGGGCATTATTCAAAGACAGATTTTCTTTTTGGATTACTAAAGGAGGATTCTGGGGTTTAGCTCACTTGGTAGAGTGCTTTCTCTTCATGCTCAGAGGCCCTGGGATCAATCCCCAGTACTGCAAAAATGGGAGAAGAACTTGGCAGCCGACTCCTGGAACAATCTTGAAAATAATCGGTCATTGGGAACCTTATGAGTAGCAGAGAAGCATCGACATAGTGCCAGGCGCAGTGTAAGAGAGTGTTTCATTCTGTTGTTCATAAGGTTGCTATGAGTGGGATCAGTCTTGATGGCACCTAACAACAGCAACAACAATTGCTGTGTTTTAGATATGGCTTGACTTTTTTCCCCAAAGATTCATGCACTGGGAGCTTGGTCCTCACAGTGGCAATGTTGAGAAGTGGTGGAAACTTTCAGAGGTGGAGCGTAGTGGGAGGTGATTACATTTTTAAGAAGGATTAATGCCTTTGCCCAAGAAGTGCATTCTCATTTTTTGGAAAGTTATGCGAAAGTGGGTTGTCACTTCATGCTCTTGGTCCCTTCTGCATGCTGCTAGTTCACTTCATGTTTTTTCTGCCATATGTGACACAGCTAGGGGTGCCTCACCAGGATGCCAGCAACATGTTGCTTGGACTCTCCAGCCACTAGACTCATGAGTCAAACACATTTCTTTTCTTTATGAAGTATCCAACCTCAGGTATTTTGTTATAGCAACAGACAATGGACTAATACAATCCATCAATGGACGGTTAAGTTGCTTCTACCAAATGACTATTGTGAATAATGTTCTTAATATGAGTATATAATTCACTTCAAGATTATGCTTTCAGTTGTTTTGGGAATACACTTATATGTATATTTCCTAAATTATAAAGTAATTGTATGTTTACATTTTTGAGAAATCTTTATAGGGTTTTCCACAGCAGCTTCACCATTTTATAATTTTATATTTTTATTAAAAGTACACACCCAGAGTTCAAATTTATCCACATCTTGCCAATACTTGATCCTTACCAATGCTTGCCATTTGTTTGTAGACATCTTAATGAATATGAGGTGGTGTCTCATTGTGGTTTTAATTTATATTTGCCTAATGATTAGTGATGTTAAATATATTTTCACGTTCTTATT
>VMDO01009806.1:0-74988 GCA_007922755.1 Pedetes capensis
ATATATATATATATATATATATATATATATATATATATATATATATATATATATATATATATATATATGTAGTGGTGAGCAAAATATTTAAAAAGAAGTCGCAGAAATCATGAATAGAAATAAGTGATTACTGCTATAAGGTAATATATGATTTAGACTATATTCAACCAGGAAGATTTAGATTAAAATACATTATCCAGAAAGAAAAGTATAAGGTGAAATAGTGTGTTAAATTGCCTCTGTTCACTCCTGATCTCCCAACTAGAGAGCACTTAGCCAATCCTCTGGAAAGCAAAGCTCTCTAAGGAAAAGAGTGTGAGTTAATTATTCATTCTTTATTGCCAGCTAATTTATTGGCTGCTTTGTTCATAACATTTAGCTAAATTCAGGAAGACTTTGAAAATGTGCATAATGTTGGGTGTGTGATTTTAGAAAATGGATTATTTGTTGGAAAGCTGCCCTAGAGATGTTTGTTGAAATCACTGAGAGCTTTCAAATTCTACTAACCTAACCTTTACAGGTGGAGGATCAGTCTAGTAAATGGGCTTCCAAGTTACTTGATGCTGCAAGATTGAGCATTTAAAGGATTATAACTCAGCTCTTAGACACCTTAACAATGGCCTAGGGGAGTAATCAAACAAAAGTCAAGTCTGCTTTAAGGCTGGACTCACAATAAGGTAAGATGGTGAAACTATTGCTCCCCATTCAGGCCCATTTTCCCTTTCACATAAACACAGAACTATCCTCACATTGCCTCAGGTTATCACAAGGGCACTCCACCCAGTTGTAAGTAAACCTTATTTCTCTAACAAAACGTTATTTCCTACACCCCCCCCAACACACATAATAGACAGCCAACCAAAAACCCACGTGATTTTTAAAAGTTATAAACACAGTCAGCTTTCCAGATCCATAGGTTCTATATGTACATATTCAAACAATTGGTGATCAAAAATGCCACACACCAAAAAACTTACATATGTACTGAACATGCACAGATTACTTTTCTTGTAATGCTTCCCTAAACAACATAGTGCAACTGCTTACATATCATTTACATTGTATTAGTTAGTATAAATGATCTAGAGATCATTTCAAGTATTTAAGAGGATGTGCAGAGGTCATATGCAAATACTAAGCCATTTTTATACATCAGATTTGACCTTGAGTGAGTTTTGGTATGGAAGCAATTCTAGAACCAGTCCCTAAAGGACACAGAGGGAAGACTATACTGTTAATGATGGAGAAGGTGCTAGTTGTTTGTTTTAGTAACAGTTTTTCCTTTAAAAATGAGTCCTTGAGCCAAAGGATTAGGCCTCCAGGGAATTATTTGTGTCCCCAAATATTTGTGTTAATTCCTGTGGGAAGGGAGTACCAGGGTTTCTCAAAAATATTGCATCTCCCAACTCTTTCTCTGACTGACTGCTCTACTTTCCAGATGTTTCACTGAATCAAAAGCCTCTAGCATATATTCCATGATTTTTCTCCTGGGGTAAAAATAATGTTTATTATACACATTGACAAAGGGATGTCTACATACCAACAGTATTTTTAGGCAAGAAACAAATAAAACAAAATAGCTAGATTGAAATATCTTTTCTATCATGCAATTTTTTGTGATCCTGAGGAAGTTACTATTCTAGAACTTCAAACCCCGCATCAGTAACATGGAGACAATTATATTCAATACATAGGGACATTGTAAAGGAAAAAATGAGATACTACAGAGAAAATGAAGATAGGGAATGGTTTTACACACATTAGTATCTCTGTAGCTTCTCTGTGCCATCGAGTTGGATCCAACTCATAGTGATCCTCATAGGGTTTTAATGGCTGATTTCTGGATTGATTTTCAGGAGTGGACTGCTATATCCTTTTCCCACTTTTGTGGAGCTGGGGATTGAACCTGGGTCCTCAGAAGGTGTGGAGCAGTGCTCTACCAACTGACGTAAACCCCAGCTGCTGCTTCTCTAGCACTTACTAAAACTTGTTTTTCCTTTAAAACATATTACTACAGGGGTGCCAACATTTATACACATTTTAAGAAAGGGCAAAACTCAATTAAAATTGTAATACTCAATATATGCCAATACCAAAAGACAAATACAAGTCACATTTCAATTCTTCAATTACAAGAGGTGCTCAAAATGGTTATCATAGCAGAAGCAGCAGGACTTGCTGCTGCATGAGGCCTCCAGGATCTTCCCTATGCACATCACACACAGTACCATGTGTCTCGAACTTTTCAAGAATGCATGCAGTTATCATTTGATTAACACTACCTTTTGAGGAAACATCATACTACACATTACTACTGTAATTCAATGAAACTTCAAAAAGTAATACATATACCACATATCTGAAAATGTGTATTTTTGGCATCCCTAGTATTGCTACTATAGTCATTTCATTTAGATTAATTGTTCATACAAACTATAACCCTAAACCACACAGGCTGGCAGTTCTGTTTTTCAATAGTTACATAGTGACTAAATGTCTTGTCGAAACATTGCATTGCATAGAGGATATAGAGCCAAAACTCCAATAATTTCATGTAGTGCCTGGAAACCAAAGCTGCAGTAGTAATAGAACACATACATGATTGCTTTGTCTCTGCATATAGTTGGAGCGTTATCCTCTCTAGACCTCAGTTTACTGGTAGGTAAAATATTAGGACCACTGCCATTTTTTGCACCTTTATAATTCTAAACTTATGGTCTATAAAGAAGCTAGATGATTTTTCCCTTCCTGGCACTTAGTACAGTTGATAACTGCTTTTTTTTTTTTTTTTAATCTATCTGCACTTCCCAAGACAGTCTTCTTTTGAGAGTAAAAACTTATCTATCTCCTTAATCATTTTGTCCCAGCGGCTAGTAAAGTGTCTGACTCACAGTAGGCTTTTAAAACTACTTGGGGCATTGTAATGATTTGACTTAATGAATGAACAAATGCCTATGGTACTATAGTAGAGAAGATAATACAGGCTGTTAATTTTGACATATTTGAATTCTACCTTAAGGTGATATTCTACCTTAAGGTATGTTAGAAACCCTCTGGAATAAAAAAGTTCCCATGTATCCAATTTCAGATTGCTGCAGTTTTTATTTATATATCTACAATTTTTCTAGTAGATCTTCCTAGCTCTTGACAATATATCTGGCCTCCAGCATGTATTATATTCTTTGATCACATAAATTAGACAATTTAGAAAAAGGCCATTCAAAGAATCTCATTTATACATTTACAAATACAATTGCCTCAATGCCTTAAAAATCAGTTTTCCTTTTACGCTTGGGATTTGACTTTTGTATCTGTATTAGTATTGATTTTCAAACCTTGTATAAAATAGTGCCAAACATTCATGACAAACATGTTGTTTTCTAGGTTGTATCACAAAGAACAGCAGGCATATTTCAAAGACATGACATGCTGATAAAGTTGTAGAGAACCAAACTTATGAAAATCTTATTGAAAATGTTGGTTTGGTTTCTGTATATTTTATATTCATGCTGCAAAACTCTGTTTTTTCCCCCCTTTGGTCTATTAGAAATAATAATTTGTACAGATAAAAGCCAAATGAGAAAAATGGTCTTTGCTACTAAGGTGAGGATAAAAAACAGAAGAAAAAAAATGACTACAATATATGAATTGATGTTAGACAGCTAGCTTTTACATAAAGATTTACAATCAGCAAAGTCCCAGGTCACAGATATATCTAACAGGTAATTCCATTTTGCTTAAAACAAATAATGAAAAAAATATTCTTTTATTTGTTCTCTGCATGTCCCTCCCCACATGTGCAAAGTGAGACTAGGTTGTCAGGTAAATTATCACCACTCTGGTGCCTGCCTCCTGAGCTACATAATATCAAAAAGTATTTGATTTCTCATCTTCACTTTTTTTTTTTTTTTGAGGTGCTGGGTATTGAACCCTGGACTATGTGCACACTAGATAAGTACTATGCCACTGAGCCACACCCCCAGCCCTTAACTTTCATTGCTAAAACAAAGTAGGAAGGGGCAAGCAAGACCAATGTGTATGGTATGTTGTTGTTAGGTGCTGTTGAGTCGGGACCAACTCATACCAACCCGATGTACACAGATGAAACACTACACAATATTACTGTGTTATGCCCATCACTCTTATAAGTGCTTCTCTGCTATTCATAAGGTTTTCAATGGCATTTTTTTCTTTTCTTTCTTTGTTTTTTTTTTTTGTTTTGTTTTTTGTTTTTTTTTTGGTGCAAGCGTGGGCTGCCAAGTCCTTCTCCCAAACCTACAGTACCCATATTTCCCAAATGGTCTCCCATCTAAGAACTAACCAGGCTTGTCCCTGCTTAGCTCCTGAGATCTGATGGGACCTGATATGGCAGGGGTATGGCTCCAGGCATGATAGCACAGAACTCTTGTGATGCATAGAACTCCTTTGTGGTAGCATTTTTTCAAATTTTATGAATAATACAGCAGAAAACATGTTCATTGGGTTTTATAAGTAAAAATGATTTTTAAGTCCTTTTATAACTCACAAGACTTAGAAAAATCCTTTCTAAATAATAAAATTTTCCCCCTATGATTTTGTCCTCAAAATCTAGTTATGAAGAATCTGCAAATATTATCAGGTTATAGAAAACCATCCACTTTTTCCACCATAATTTTTATCAAAATCATATGTATAATTTAGTATTGATGGATTTAAGGGATTATTTTCTAAAATAGAAACACTACCCAAAGCCCTGTGAACACATTTCCTGCTTATCCAAGGGAATAACTCTCAGTCCTTTTAGCATATTTTACAATATTAACTTCTCTATATTTAAACTGCATGTTTTCCCCCATATTTTTATCTGTTTGAGGTGTTGTGAGTTGGCTTTCCCTTGTGGTAGATGAGGATTTATCTCTCCTGCATTGTCCAGGCTCACCACTTCCACTACAGACAGAGAATGCAGACAACTAACACAGACTTCGGGTTGGGATTTAGCTCAGTTGGTAGAGTGCTGCGCTTCAGTCTCTGAGGTCCTGAGTTCAATTCCCAGCACCACAAAAATGGGAGAAGGGCCTGGCAATCCACTCCCAAGGCAATCCCGAAACAGTCAGCCATTGAAAACCCTATGAGGGTCTCTATGAGTTGGATACTGACTGGACTGCACACAACAACAACAACAACACCACAGACTTCAAACCCTCTGAATTGCTAAATGTACATAGATAATGCTGTTTAATCAGGATATAATGTTTATAGAATTATGACTATGAATGCTATTTACTGCTGAGCCCTTTAAGATACCATACCATTTTTCTTCCTTCTACTACTACTTTGCATTTTCTTTGAAGTAAATAAGAGTGTCCTTGTTTGTCTGATACCTTTTCATATAGCTGCTGTTTAAGATGCACCTCTCTGTCAGAACACTTTTATGTAATTCAGTTTCTACAAATACTTTAAGTACTTCCTTCATTTTCTCTTACTAAAGAAATCTCCATCCAGATCTTCTATCTTTCCAATCTGGAGAGGTTGCTTTTTGAATCTCCTCAGAAGCTGCTATCTCAGAATGCCCCTTCACCATGATCACAGGGATTCTTTTTCAAGTTCCTTTTCTCCTGTTTTCTCTTTTTATGTTCTGAGAATGTGGTGCCTGAATTCTTTGATAATTACTTTCTATTTTTTACTCTCCATACTTTTCTGGAATACATATTATTCAGATGATGGGGCACCTGGAACAGCTTCTTTTTGTTTGGTCTCTCAATTTCTACTTTATTGTCTGTTTGCTCTCACTTCTGAGATATATCTTTAACTTCCAAATCTCCTATTGAGATTTTCTTCACAATAGGAGCTCATATGGTTTTCAATTTGTTTATTTTTGCCTCCATCTTTCATCCTAGGTGTCTTCCACAAATACATACTCATCCATAGCTCCATGCTCATATTTATGACAACACTAAAAATCTAATTGCCTGCAGCCAAGGTGGCGTCCAATCCAGTCAGATCTCAGAAGCTAAGCAAGGCTGGGCCTGGTTAGTGCTAGGATAGGAGACTGCCTGGGAACACCAGGTGCTATAGGCTTGGGAGAAGGACCCAGCAATCCACTCCCAAAAAACAATCAGCCATTGAAAACCCTATGAATAGCAAAGAAGCACTGGCAATACTGTTTCATCTGCTGTACATAGGGTCGCTATGAGTCAGACACTGATTAGACAGGATCTAACAACAACAACAAAAAGCTGATTGGAAATTCTATGCTGGTGAGTGGCATATGTTAACTGTGATTTTCATTATAAGATGATGTATTGGGCTGTTTTTGTGGAGATCTCTGATATCAGTATTTTTAGAATTCTCCCCTCCCCACATTCGTAGAAAAAGATCTTCCATTTTCATGCCTGGAGGATTTACAACACATTTCCCGTGCCCTGGATGTGAGCTGGTAGAAGGTATGGCAGAGCAAGGGGCATCTCAATTCCATCACGGAACTGTCCCCTCTCTTACCTGTTTAAATTTAGTGTCCCTTCACCTGGGCAGGGATCATTTCCTTTAGCCTTTTCAAAATGTAAAGCCATCAACTTCTGTCAGACTATGGGAGAAGTGACCTTTGAACTCTACAGAGCCCAGGAGAGAGGATCAGTATCTGATTTCTTCTTAAGCAGACTTTCAACCAATTCTCCCAGTTTTTAACAGTCCTGTCCATTTCCAGAGGTACCTGGTGCTTCAAGTTCATGAGGCTTAAATGGCAAAAAGAATGAATTTTTTGCTGTAAATTATATTTTGTCCCTGTTTTTAACAAGGTTGAATTCAGCTTTATTTCTCCCTCTCTGCTGACCCAACTGCTATTTATCTCCCAACACTTCATTTTCTGGAGTCTCCATCCCCATTCTGGTTGTCCGTTTTATAACTTTATAACATAATAACCTTAATGCGAGTGTTCATTCCATTGTTTTTAACTGGAGTTTTAAATACGTGCTTATTCTATATTTAATTATGTCACTGCTCTGCATGCAATATTTCAAGTGATTACACAGCTCTTAGGCTTTTTCCACTAACAAGAACTTAGAGTATTATTAATAACAAGAACTATTTTCTTTGGGGGAGTGGTCACTCTAAACAAAACAACACAACAAAAGAACCAGGTACAAGTTAGGCACATTGCATAGGACTGCACAGTGCATATTTTTAAAAGGAATTTGAAAAACTGTGATCCTTTCCAAGAGTGTAACCAATTAATCAGTTATGATATGGAGTTAGAAGGATAGAATAAATGATTTCAAAATTATTCCCTAAATCTAAATATCTATGAAAGAAGAAAAATGTGTATGTTTTAGTATGGAATTTTTATTTATTTATTTTTTGGTACTGGGAAACTGAACCCAGGGCTTTTCAACTCACACATGCTTTGCAAGTACTCTGCCCCTGAGCTGCAACCTCAGCTCCTTTTTTATTTTATTTTTTAAAATTGAGACAGGGTCTAAGTTATTCAGGATGCATCTGGCCTTGAACCTACTATCCTCCTCCCTCTGCCTCTCAAGTAGGTGGGATTAAAGGCACGCACACCACTGCACCTGGCTGTCTAACATATATTTTAAATGGAAAAAAAAAGCAAGTTGTAAAACTATAAATGTACTCTAGTAGCATTTTTTGTAAACACAGGATTCTAAACTTATTCCTATTTCTAATCAGAAATAATACTTCTATAAAGTTTTAAAATAGCACATTACTTAGTTTAAAGTTCACTTAAATATTTTAACATCATATCCCTATTTGTTTAAGAAAATAATAATAATAGTAATCGTTTACACAGTGCTAGCTCCATGCTAGGGCTGGGATTTAGCTCAGGTGGTAGAGCAATGCTCTGCAGTTTCTGAGGTCATGGGTTGGATTCCCAGCACCACAAAAACGGGAGAGGGATGTGGCAATCCACCCCTGAGGTAATCCGGAAACAGGCATTGAAAACCCTATGAGGGTCGCTATGAATTGGACACAACTTGATGGCACCTAAGAACAACAACAACTCATTCTGGGCTAGAGGGTGGCTCAGTTGATAGAGTGCTATTCTGTGCCCTCCGAGGCCCTGGGTTTGAACCCCAGCACCGCAGAAATAGGAGAAGAACTTGGCAGCCTAGTCCCAAGAATAATCCTGAAACAATTAGCTCTTTTTTTTTTTTTTTTTTTTGGTACTAGGGGTTGAACCCAGGGCCTCATGCCTGCATGCTCTGCAGTGCTGGACCACTGAGCTGCACCCCCAGCCCATTGTTTTTACTTTTTGAGACAGGGTCTCGCTAAATTACGCAGACTGCCCCTGGTCTCGAACTTTCGATCCTCCTGCCTCCTCCTCCCAAGCCGCTGGGATCACAGGCATGCGCCACCATGCCTGGCAAACAATTAGCTCTTGAAAACTCTTATGAATAGCACAGAAGCACTGACATAGTAGGGGGCATGGCACAGTCTATGAGAATGTTTTGTTCTGCTATACATAGGGTCATTATGAGTCAGACCAGACTCAATGGCACAAAACAATAGTAACAACTCCATGCAAACATGTTTCTCAAAGAGCTTTATAGATACTAACTTAATACTTATAAAACACTGCAAAGTATTTATCCTTAATACCCTTCTATTTAACTCCCACATGTCTATCAGTTTGTCACATTGTGGGGGCTTGTGTGTTACTGTGATATTGAAAGCTATGCCACTGGTATTTCAGATACCAGCAGGGATACCCATAGTGGACAGGTTTCAGCTGAGCTTCTAGACTAAGACAGACTAGTGAGGTGGACCTGGCAGACTATTCCTAAACAATTAGCCATCAAAACCCCTATGAATAGCAGAGAAACACTATCAAATATAGTGCAGGAAAATGAGTCCCCCAAGATGCCAGGCTTTCGAGAAACAACTGAGGAAGAGTTGCCTGCCCAAAGCAGAGTTGACCTTAATGAGGGGAATGGAGTAAATCCACTGGGACAGCCATTTGCTGATGTGGCTCTACTCAAAATTAGAAGAAATACAGTGCCTGCAACAATTGATTCAAACATAAAAAGATCATGTGCATGGCACAGTGTATGGAAGTGTTTCACTTTGTTGTACATAGGATTGCTGTGAGTCAGGACAACCCGATGGCACCTAACAACAACATGACACCTCTATTTAAATGCAGATAAAGAAACAGGTAAGGAGTCATCAAATTTCTTGCTGAGTCACATAGATAATCATTAGATTATTGAAGTTGGGGTTTGGGGAGGGGCACTTTGGTACAAATACTGCGTTTCTCCAAATTGATCTACTATATATAGTATGGTGCTCTATGGCCTTCACTTGTCAGCCCTCCCAAACATTAATTTGATGTTCATGCTTGTTGGCAATTTTATATTTACATTCTATTCATTTATTTTACAAATATGCATTAAGCAGCAATTTTGTGAAAAGCATGGCTTGATAGTCTCTGCTTCCAGTAATTGATATTTCCAGCTTTTCAGTTTGCTCCCATTAATAGCTATCTCAAAACTCATCAGTCCTCAAGGTCCTGTACAATGATTTCTTATCCACTTATATCATCATCATTTGCAAAACAAAACAAAACAAAACAAAAAACTAGAGAATTCAAAGGCTGCTCTGAGAGATAATAAAGAAACCTACTTAGGACAGTGCAGGAAACTGCAATTCCCCAAACTCCCTTCATACAACTAACAAGGCTCATATATTAGAACAGGTACTGTATTATACCTAGAGTGAATTGTTTACATGTATAGGAGGTAAAACTCAGTAACTCTTAAAGAGTTCCTATGAATGGAATGAGCCTGCTACTTAATATCTCTTGTCCTAAGAGGAACAGGATTTCCCCCAGGAATGAAGACTAGGTTACTAACAGCATAATGCATGAGCCAGATGACACCTCCCTTTGTTTGTTTGTTTGTTTGTTTGTTTGTTTAACTTGAACATGTATTTGGGCTTCACGGAAACACTGAGTCAATATACTCTCAATGTTAGACTTTAAGGAATGATGTAACACCAACATGGACTCCTTCATGGAATGATTTATGCTATAGTCAGAACAACTCCCTAGACTTTTAGGAAGCAAAATACTCAAAACCTGCAGCAGAACACTTGGGGCAGTCAATGCTGGATTCAGGAATGAAACAGCCATTGGTAAATTCTGGATGTTGCTGTATTTTTGAAGTTTTGTCATTGAATGGTTTACCTACTTAAGTACTTGCTGTTGTTGTTAGATGCCCTGGAGTCCTGTCTGACTCATAGTGACCCTTATAGGGTTTTGGGATTGTTTTGGGATTGCTTTGGGAGTGGGTTGCCACGCCCTTCTCCTTTTTGTGGTGCTGGGGATCCAACTGGGGTTTTCAGAGAGTGTAGCTTGGCACTCCGCCAACTGAGCTAAACCCCAGCCCTAAGTGGGATGGGCTACTGGAAATAAGGACATAATTGCCCTCCTCCACAGCCATTGTCATTTCCTTTCCTTCTCCTCAGCAATCCTTCATTCTCCCTCCACCAACATGATCACATAACTTCATTTTCAATTCAGATATGTGAGACAGTAAAATAATGTTATTATCTTCTTTAATCAGGCCCACTTATGAGTAAAGGTAAAGGAGAAAGGGTAATACTTTGGTGAAAAAAAAAAGGATAAAGCTTAGAAAAACTGGAATTCCTAAATGTGACATTCTCATGAAGTACAGAAACATTGTTAAAAGTAAGATATCCTTGTAATAAAACAGAAATAAATTAGCAAACTTATTCAGGCACTACTCCACTTTCAAAACAGAATCAGGTTATATATTTAATTTGGGGGCATCCCTTTTTCACATAAAATATAACAGTAGTATCCACAGAGATCCTATCTCAAAAAATTGCAAAAACTATTTAATAAAAGTTTGCATATTTCCACAAGTGAGGCCTTTGGCCTACTAGTTATTCTTTAATAACCTAGTAAGGGACTGGTGACACCAAATGTTTAAAACTATTTGTGGAGGAAAATTCAATCTAAATAATATAGTCTGTTCACATACAGTGTTTTAACCTTCAAATTAAGTTTTTGCCATTATTCCATTTTGTTGGTAAAATTAAGAAGTTGATAGGATCATACTTTGGGACAACTTGAATTCAAAGTTAGACATATATCAAAATGCTAAATGTATCTTTGTATAATGTTGTTGTTAGGTGCCATCGAGTCGGTATCCAACTCATAGCGACCCTCTGTACAACAAGAGAAACACTATTGTCAGTGCTTCTCTGCTGTTCATAGGGTTTTCAATGGCAGATTGATTTTTGGGAGGGGGTTGCCAGGTCCTTCTCCCAAGCCTATAGCTTCTGATGTTCCCAGGCGGTCTCCCATCCAGGTACTAACCAGGCCTGACCCTGCTTAGCTTCCAAGATCTGACGGGATGGGATTCCACAGGGCTACAGCTGCAGGCATCTTTGTATATAGAAACGATTAACCAAAGAGAGGCATAAGATGAGAGTGATGTCTTAGTGAAGATGGAAAATAACCTTTATGTGTGACATGTTACCAATTTTAATATTTCAGGAAAGCAGAAAGCCACTCTTCTAAGAGGAATATCACGTAAAAAGCAGAAATATCTAAAGTAGGAAACATCTAATATGGCCAATATCTCTGTCAATACTTCTCTGGTAGCTTTTCTTTTTTTATAAAATTCAGAAAATAATTTTCCACTCAGGCTTAGCCACCTACAACTAATGTTCATGAAAATTAAAATTTATGCCTCTCCTCGTCACAACAATTCAATGAATGTAAAACTCATGTTGGCATGCTAAAGCCCTGCTGTCCAAGAAGTATAGCATCTGAGTGCTCTAACGTGAGTTAATTGTGCAGGGTCGTGCTCTCCACTTGCTTTTTTAAAAAGTTGGAAAATAGGTTGAGATTGGCAAGTGGTACAACAACAACTGATGCTTCTATTCTTTATTTTCCCTTAGATAAATGTGTTAGGCACTTATGCTTCTATTCTTTACTTTCCCTTAGATAAATGTGTTAGGCACTTATGGGTCATTCATCACAAAGCTAGGAAGAAAGGAGGGAGAACAAGAATCAGATTCTGCCTCTAAGGAACAGTCTTGTGAAAAACAAGTGAAGAGGCAGTTATTATCATGATGGCACAAATGGGACAACTGCTAATAGGGATGGAAAAGAATTAGCAAGGGGCTTAGGAGAGAGTAAGATGAGAACAGCCTTGACAAAGAAGGAAGACTAACAATTTTTTCTGTGACAATTTTTGTCTAACTATTGTATCCATTTAAAAACATACTGTTCAGTAGTGTTAAATAGAATCACACTGCTGTGTGATAAATCTCCTGGATTTTCTTGCCTTGCAAAACTGAAACTCTATACCCGTTAAATGGCAACTCCTTGTCCCACCCCTGTGCCTAGCAACCTCCATTCTACTTTCTGGTTTTATGAGTTGGACCACTTTCCATTCTAGTATGAGTAGAATCATACAGACTTTCCTTGTGATTGACTTATTTCATTTAGCATAATGTCCTTAAGTTCATCTATGTTTAGCATGTGGCAGAATTTTAAGGATGAATAATATTCTACTGTCTTTATATCAAACATTTAATAGGTAATAGGGATGTTTTCATCTCTTGGCTATTGTGACTAATGCTGCTATGAACATGAGTGTGCATATATCACTTCAAGATGCCATTTTCAAAAGTGGGTATATGCTCAGAAAGGGAATTGTTGGATCATATGAATTCTATTTATTAATTTTTAGAAGGACTGCTATCCTGTTTTCCACTGCAGATGTACACTATTTTATATTTCCAGTAAGTATTCCAATTTCTCCATGCCCATACCAATATTTTTTATTTCCTGTTTTTTTCTAAACTGTTATGTATGAAGTGACATCTGATTGTGCTTTTGAGTTGTATTTCTATATTTTGTGATGTGGAACATCATTTCATATGCATTTTGGTCATTTACACGTCTTCTTTGGAGAAATGTCTATTCAAGTTTAAATAACTATGAAAACTAACATTTATTTGGTAGTTGTTGTTGTTAGGTGCCGTCAAGTTGGGTCCAACTCATAGCGATCCTATGTACAACACACGAAACACTACCTCACACTGTGCCATGCCTGGCACTATTGTCAGTGCTTCTCTGCTATTCATAAGGTTTTCAATGGCTGATTTTTTCTGGGACTGGGCTGCCACATATTTCTCCCAAGGCTACAGCACCCAATATTCCCAGGTGGTCTCCCATCCAAGGGCTAACTAGGCCTGACCCTACTTAGTGTCAGATCTGGTAGTTACTATTTTTTCAGCACTTTATAAGATAGATCTCAATAAGATTGTCTATTTAAATCATCATAACACAGTAAGAAAGGTAAAAGTGGATTTTCAAGTGTGGGTAGTAGACCAACTGTGGTATTTGTAGAGACTGAATAACTTGTAAGACAATAGTAAGTAGTGGGGGAAAAATCTAACTAAAATGTCAAAATCCTTCCAAATTTATTGTATTATTGAAACCATTGAAGTTTCGTAAGTATTAAATTATCCTACAGTTCTAAAAGGACTAGAACTAGAGAGTTTGCAGACAGACAAAGAACAAGAAAATATTCCAAATTCTATGCAAAGCATGGTAACATGAGGGAGAAAAATATGTCAGAAGAAGCACCTGGAATGGGTCTCAGTAGAGCATAGACAACTTTCCAGGTAGTCATGGGAGATAAAGGAGGAGCAGTGAGCAAGAGACTGGTCATATATCTTACAAGTATTAAGAACCAAAAAAAAAAAAAAAAAAAAACCTTTGCTTTTAAGCAAAGGGATAACACAATCAGATTTCTGTGTGTTCACTCAATGTATATTCATGTAGAGGTCCAGAATATTAACCTTTAGTTTTGCCCGTTTGGCTTATGCTTGTGTCTGTAAGAACTTTTAACAAGTATTTGCAGCTACTTTCTCCAAATGGAGATTTCCACAACCTACCTTCTTGCTCCTCTTTTTAATTTTCCTTTTAATTTCCCTAATTTCCATAGGATGAGATTTCACTGCACCTACCTGGATTTGCCCTTTTTTCCTTGTTACTTAAAAGTGGCAATTTGGTTTAACAGCTGAATAGTTTTTATTCCAGCATCTGGGAGTCATACCATCTCTTATTCTAACATTCCTTGGCCCCACTCAATGCAGTTCTAACACAAAATAAACTTTCAGGCCATGTCTTTTATGACTGAGCACTATATGCGTGCAAGGAAATGAGATTGGAGTACGAATATTACTGGAAATAAATATTGTGCATGTTTGTATAGCCCAGACATCAGGTGAAGTCATCCAATCCTTTGAGATTTTTATACAAAATTAAATTGACCCTTTTAGTGCTCCTTCACTCCCCCCCCCCACTGTCTTAGCGGGAATCTTGATGCCCACCTCCAGATTCCTACAAATTCTTAAGGTTTACATGTTTATGTCTTAATTTATATTTTCATTTTCTATTTTATGAATTCATGATCTCATTGATATCTCACTCCCATGAGTGAGATACTCACTATGAATAAATGTTAATATTTTCTTTCTAATGCTCCACAGAAACCTATATAATACATTCTGTCTATCAGATGTCAGCAAGAGATGATTAACACGGAACATGTGTAGGAGACCCTGAACTTGGGGAAAACTGGGAGCAGAGGCTGAGATTACAGTATAGAATTTTCTGTAAAATAAAGTATTAACTATTCATGCCTCCCAGAATTTTTAGCCACTTTTTCCCAACCACAGTCAAGAGTTTATTACAGGCTGGCACTTACCAGCATTACTTAGCCTCAAGATAAACTCTCTCTCCTGTCTCACTCTGTGACTCTTCCTACTTTTCTCTGGTCTGCTTTACTTCCAATTTTCAGTACATTTCTTCACTAGAAATCTATTTGCTTTTTTTCCAATCATACCATGCATTCAAATACTCACCTTACACACATACAGAAGATACTATATAAATAATAAGACCTCCGACTGGAAGAATATTCCGCTAATCCATTAGAGAAAGAAGTGATTCTCTTTAGGATTTTAAGAATACTATTTTCTTTCTGTGTCACAATTTAATTAGGTTGGCATCTTATTATTTTTCTTATTTTACTTTTTTGTGCTACTAGGAGATTAAACCCAAAGCCTCATGCATACTTGCTGCAAGCATTCTAGCACCGAGCCTCACCCCCAGCACATTTTTTATTCTTTCCTTTTGAGAGAGGGTCTCCCTAAGACATGCAGGCTGCCTCTGGGCTCAGACTTGCTATCCTCCTGCCTCTGCCTCTCCAGTTGCTGTGATTACAGACATGAGCCACCAGGCCCAGCTGGGCTGTCTTTTTAATTTGGGAGAAATTGGAACAAAAATTTTTATCAAATGCAACAAAGTATAGAAATTGTTATGTAGTTACAAGAGGAACCTAAAAAAGCAAGGAACACATGAGAAAAAATGAGAAAGATACAGGGAGAGGACAGTGTAGACAGGAAGAGAAGAGGACAGATATGATGACAGGTTAAAAGATTGCATGTTTGAAAATTAATTTGGTTGTGTTATTACTCAGATGTGGCTTGTAGCATCTGGTCAAAACACTCCAAATAGCTTCCAGCTTAGAATAAAAGCCAAAATTCTTGTAAATAGATAGCATGGTCCTGTGTTCTGCCTCCCTAGCCTATCAAATCTTCTCTCACATGGCCTATTGATTGCATCTATTAAGCACTCTGACACCTTTCTCCATAATGTTTGATATGATCTCACCTCAGGGACCTTTTCCTTGCTGTTTCCTCTTTAGGAAATGTTTTGCCTCTGATATTTACATATTTCCTTAAGGTCTAGACTCAAATACCTGCTCATGAAAGCCTTTCCCTCAACATTTCTTTGAAAGTTATAATTGCCCCTGACCATCTCTTGCAGCTATCCCCATCTACTACACTTGTTTTTATTTAAATATATTGACTATTTTCATCCTCTCATTAGAATATCTATTAGGACAAGGGTTGATATCATTTTGCAGTTTTGATGGTTGAACCCAGGATCTCGTGCATGCTAGGCAAGTGATCTGTCACTGAGCTGCAACCTCATGTTTTATTTTTTATTTTTATTGTTAAATTTTGAAACAGGGTTTTGCTAGGTTGTGCAGGTTGCCCCTGCCCTCAAATTCAAAATCCTCCTGCCTTAGGCTTCTGAGTCACTGGAAGAACAAGCATGCACTATAGCAAAAAAGTAGATTGATGTAATTTTGGTTACTCGTGGTTTATCCAGCACCTAGAACTACGCCTGGCATTGTTACCTAGAAAAATTTTAGTAATAGTCCAGCCCCAAAACCGTTATCAGTTATCTAAGCTAAGTAGATAATTGAAAAATCTTTTTTTTTAGAGTTGAAGAGCTGTACTCATACAGGGCCATTTGGCCTGAGAAGAAGAGAGAACAGGAGAATCCAGGTACCAGAAGAAAACTTTGAAGTCTAAAACCAATGTTTCTCAGAGAGGGCTTAACAGGATTGTGGTCTTCAAACCCTTTTTGTTCACAAATATCCTAGAAGCATTTTTTAAAACTATGTTAACCTTCATATGCTTTAGATTGACACCAAAATTATTCTCATAAATAAACAGATGCAAAGACCTGTTTTAATTCTTCATATTGAAAGCAAAATGGTAATATTGATAGAGTATATTAGGCAGGAAGAAAGGGAATCAAGAGGTCTTGCAGCAATCTACTCTGTAGCCATCCATTTCCTAGCCACATGAGATATGAATACCAATGTAAGCTCCCTCTGAGACAAATGCTTTCATCTATAGTGATAAGTGCTTCCCTATCAGGAGATTAAAATAACTCCTACATTTAGCCAGGAAGGATAGTGGGAGCTATGTGAGACACACCCCACCCCCAGCAAGTGAAAAGGATGTTGTTCAATGGCGCCTGGTCCCTATGAAGATCACAGCCATTCAGATTCCTAATCTTTTGAAATATCTGCTTCTGGGCCCGTTCCTTATAAGGCACTGGGGAGTCTCTCAGTCTACTCCAAGCATAGACCTTGGGAATATTTCTTTCCTCCACTGAAAGCCAAAAAACTTCACTATAAAAGATAAATAGGACCTCAGCCCTAAGTAACAGTAGTCTTTTAGAGTACCTGCCTTCATGTTTTGAAGGTATATTATCTTTATTACCTATGTTTATATTCTCTACCTTTAATGAATTTAATCTACATTCTGTACGATGATTTCTGTGTCTTATATAAATTCTTGCATATGCTGAACACTAATGAACTGAGGTACTATCTGCTACTCTGGAGAGGTATCTGCTGCCTGTCTTCAGTGAGGCCTCCTGGTCCCACTTGACTCATTGACCAGCTTTTCTGGTAACAATATCACTCTTTTAAGTAGATCTATGGAATAGACAAATATTTAGTACTCAATTTCATCTACTCAAAATATTAAAATATTTATATTTTAAATAATATATATAATATTATATATAAATAAATATACATTTATTTATATAAATATGTTATTTAATAGAAGTTTTGTCATTTGATTTTTCTCCTCGAATCAGGATTCATTCCACTTTTCTTCACAGAATTTTATCCTAATGCAACATGTTTATATCTTTGAAAATCACTTATTATTCATTTTTTCATATTATCTGTGGGAGAATCATGAGCATATTTCTGATACTGAGATTCTTCTTTGAAGTGTCACTAAAATTATATTGGCACATAATTGAGCAAAACAATATAAATATGTAATTTGAAAATTACTTATTGGAAATGCATCTGTTAATCAGATACATAAAGCAGTTTTTCCAGTACATGTACTTCAATGGCCATGACTTCTTGCTAATGACATGAGGGCTCAATGTGATACTCATTTATATTTTTCATTTTTCTAATTAAAAATTGAAAAACTTGTTCACATAGATAAGAATATGAGAATTTTAATAAATATATTTTAAGCACACCTGTAGCCAAACAACTGTGGCATCTGATCTGATCAGATCTTGGAAGCTAAGTAGGGCCAGAGAAACACAGAGAAGCAGAGAAGCAAAATAGTGTTTCATGTGTCCTACATAAGGTCGCTATGAGTCAGACACCAATCCGATGGCACCTACCAACAAAACCATTCTAAGCACAGGGAAAAATATCATAGAATGCCATGCTACATTATAAAAAATAATTTCCCATTATTTCCATTAGGCTCCCCTTATATTTTGTTAAAAGTAAAAACAATGAAAACCAACTTAGGTGCAAAAGAATCTGCCAGTCATACCTAAAAGTCACTCTCTGTTTTCCATACCAAGAACAATTTCAATTTGTTTGGTCTTTTGCCAGGCTTTTCACTCTGGAATAATGTATCAATAACAAGATTATAGTTGCTAAGCACAATTTTTTTGTTTTTGTTTTTGTTTTTTCTGTTGTGTTTTGAGGAACAAGAGTGATTATAAAGGGTAGAAAAAGAGAAATTAAATCCCATCAGCTCTTTCTCAAGTAGATCAATTTTAGTAAAGTGTACACATTGGAGGTTGAAGGTATCAAGGTTGATTCCATTACAATTATCTTTCTACACATACCCTTGTTTGAAGGTTGCTGCTTTAAAACAACAGCAAAAAGAAAAAAGTAAACAAAATTCTATAAATGCAAATCCTAAAATATTTACAAGGTAGGCATGATTGAAATATGCTGCTCTCACTTTTTCCATTTAGAGACTCCCTGTGCTCATCATCAACATGTAATGAACACATAGCTGTTCTCTGCTATAGAAACCTGTTTGGTTTCTTTAATCCAGGTTTTCTAAGTCATATTTGAATATAGGACACTTCTCCCTTGTGATACAGTTTCAAGACACACAGAATAGAATATTCCACTAGAAAATATTTAACACTATGCCTTTGTTACTAAAGAGCATGGAGTGTGTGTGTGTGTGTGTGTGTGTGTGTGTGTGTGTGTGTGTGTGCGCTTAATGCAGTACACACCAAAAAACAAATGATTCAAAAGAAGTGAAAGAGGACAATCAAACATTAAGCAGGAGGTAGAACCATTACTAAGCCTGTAGATAGAAGAACAATATATTGTCATCTAAAAATGAGAGAAAATAAAAGGATGTATCTAACAGTATCTCTCAAAAAAGCCTTCCTATAATGTGCTTTTCCTATTCTCAGGGTGCAGATTCTAATTTTTAAAATTTTGTAAACATTGCAGAAAACACTATAAAGGTAAATAAAAGAAAACAAAACTCTGAAGAGCAAAGAAAATACACACACTAAATAAGCACAGTTTTTAAAAGTAAACTTTGCCTATGCAGCCCTTGTAATAATCAGATATGCATCCTTCCTGGGGTTCTCTGAAGGTTTGTTCAATGAGATTGGTCTGGTTCTTAAAAAAATCATAAACTAGCTGAAAGCAGATGCCACTGAATCAACTCTTCAAACAAACCTAAGTGTTCAAGATTCCTTTTGTATAAAGTCTTATGGTCAGCCTAGAGAGTTAATAAAGAATGAAAATACAAGCAATGATTTAAATGAGAAATCCAAGAGGCAGATTATATTTAGCTTTAATATCAGTTACTATGACAACCGATAGGCTATTTAAAGTGATTAGCATTCTAGCCCGGAGTTAATAATATGGCCGAGAATGGCATAAAATTTGAGGAAAAGCAAATTATTTCAATGTTATATCATACAGCAATGACAATGAAAACTGGAAAGGCTTAAGAGGATTCAAAGGGTTTGGAAAAACATAGTTAAAAAGGACAAATCAGCAAGTTATCCATACCCTTATTTATAACCATCAACACTACTGATATTTCCTCAAAACCATGTTCCTCAGGCTTTTGAAACCTCTGAACTTGTGATTTAAAACAAAACAAAGGTTTTAATTGAAATAGAGAAGTTGATATTTAGCCCAAATCTTTTATAACCATGTGATCTCCACCATACTAATTATCCCTTTTTCCTCTCAAGCACATGGTCAAGAGTACAATGTAAAATTAGATCTGGGATATCCAGAATATTCTAACAAGGAAAAAAAATGATATAACAAGGGAGTAAGGATCAAATTTCACTAATTGCTGTTTGAAAGATGCATCTGCTAAAAACAGCAAAGAATGATATATCATAAGATATTAAAACAGATGGTCTAAGTCATAGTGCTATATCACATAAGTATGAAGACTAGAACTGAAATAGCCCAAGTAATATTTTATTAACAAAATGCCAAGCACAAGAGTAAAAATACCTTTTGGAAGAAATCTTTCTTCCATAACATTTGTCTCCCTAACACTTGATATTATTTTCTGAATTACTCTTGGTGTATTGTATATGTTTAAGCATCTGGGTGCTTGCCATGCTCAAATGAAAGAAACTAACCTTTCTCCTTAAATGGGCCGTCCTTGTCTTATGAATCGATCTATATAATAGAGATTAATGAGAATAAACTAAATCAGCAATATAAGAAGGAATGCTCCATTCTGCATATTTTAGAAAAGATGTTTTTGGCACATTAAACAAGAAGAGTGAAGAATTCACTGGCCTTTCCATTAGTTATGAAGTAATTGATACTCATTAAGTCTTTTGACACTAAATGTCAAATGCAGTGCAAAATGCAGTGACCTTAAAATTATTAAAGATGATGTCAGGAAATCACTTCCCAAACACAGACACACACACAATGTTGGGTAAGTTCAGGGAGCTATGATTACTCACAGACATTTCAACTACAAAAGTACCTCACAACAAGCAGATCAGAGCACAGATACTTTAAGACATGTGAAAAATTTCCTTAAATTAGAAAGAAGAGGCTAGAATAGACAAATGGTTTCACCCATATGGCCTTATCAATAAATAATATGCACTGATCTATATGTATCTATTCAATGGTAAATTACACACAGACAGGCATGTTGTAATGGTTAAAAGCACAGAATCTGGCTGGGTGCATTGACACATGCCTGTAACCCCAGTGACTCAGGAGGCTGAGGCAGAAGGATTGCAAACTCAGGGCTAGGGGCAATTCATGTAACTTAGCAAGACCTTGATGCAAAATAAAAAGAAACGGGCTGAGTGTGCAGCCCAGTGGAAGGGCACTTTGGCAAAGTATGAATGAGGCCCCCAAGCACCAAAAACAAAACAAAACAAACAAAAAAAGAAAATGAATCTGGAGTCAAACAACTTTGGTTTAAGTCTCAGTTCCTCCACTCTGCAGAAGTTAACATGAGTAATCTTGGTTTATTAGTATTTTTATTACAAAGCTAAACATTAAATGTGTTTACAGCCATAATAGCAGTAAGTGGCATACAATTTGCACATATACCATTTGATATCATTAATTATTACATTGTAAAATATACATAAAATAGAAAAATGATTAATGTAAGTACAAATGCAAATTATAACATTTCCCTCTCTTGTTCATGAATTTTTTTGCACAACACCAACTAGGCCCTCAATTCAAGGGACAGAAGATTAATAAGGAAAGTTTTGAGGAATGTAGAGTCAAAAGACAAAAGTGGCCATCCTCATTCAAACATAGATCAGGAAAGATAAGACCAAAAGTTTCTAATATATAGCCTGATAGGCTTTGATATCTCAGATTTCACCCTCATAAAAATGAACAGAATTTTGGAAGCTCATGCCTTTATAGGTTGAATCAAATGCTTACTTCTGTTACTGCTTTCCAGCGAGACAAGAATGTTCAAGAATGAAACTACCTCCTTGACACTTAAATTTCTCATCAAAGATAAGTGAATAACCATTCTGCTTGTAAGTTAAAATCATTGTAGGTTTCGTTAGCAGGAATTAGCCTCTCAGGTTCACTGCAAAATTTAACTTTCAGTGCTGCTAAGGCTGTGGGACAAATCCTGGAGGAAAGTGAATTCACCAGGATAATTCCTCCCTCTGCAGCCTTTTGCCTACCTGCCAGACTGGCTACATCATCCTGGTGATATTCCAGCTTCTCTGATGCCATTTTCTTCAAGTTTTCTAATTTCAAGCACAGACAGCTGGCATTGCACAACTGGTTCACTAAGTAGAAAATTTTTCCTTTAAGTTTTCATGTTGCACAACCTCAAGGACCTAGATTTAAATTCAGGGATTCAAATGTCAAGGTTTTTTTTTTGTTATTATTGTGTTTTGGTTTTCTCTACAACCCTCTCATCTCATTAAAATAATCACTTAAGGAAATAGTAGAATATATCTCAATAGTATATATTTAAGACTGATATATTTAAGCTCCTCTTAAAAAATAAAATGTATGATTTGTATTTTCTAGCTGAGAAATCATTTGAATTAGAAAGATCTCTGATGTGCTGCAGTGTTTCAGTGAGGTCTTCAACAAAACACAAACAGAAAACCTTTTAGAGAGAAGGATGACTGATGATGTTCTTTATTTTATGATCAGCACTGTGATTGCTACACATGCAAAAGATCTAGAAGATGCAAACTCATAGTAGGTTCTCAGTCCAACTCTCCAATTTGTTTTCATTATGGTGATCACACCTAAACAGCAAAAATATCACATTTGCCTTGTAGCTGTCTAAAGGTGATTTGCTTGGCAATTCATTTATAAACAAACATTGTGATCTATTCCTTATAAGAGGGCAATTTAATTCACTCACTGTATCCTAATTTCTACCATTTTTCTTCATTGCCATATTTCCTTTTCTCCTTCATAAAGAAAAATAACAATTCAACCCTGAGTTCATATACCTTGATAAGGACCAACCTCTGACCAAGCCAGCCTGTCTCTGCAGATAAGCCTAAGTTTTCAGACACATGTTCAATTTTGCAATACATTTAACTAAAATGATGATATTCAAACTACTTTTTATTTCACAAAATTTTCCCCATTATCATTTCTTGAACTGGTGAAGAAAATCAGGATTCAGACTCTATAAGTCAAAGTGTCCTTGTAGAATAATTTAATAACTGCAGTTATTTTGAAGGAAAAGAGAGGTGCTATTTCTGAAACCTTTCCTGTATTTGTACTTCTAGGATCCATCTTTAGCATATTGACTAAAAATTCTAATGTTACTAAAAGTTGTTCACCAGTTTTTCTGCTATCAAATCTTCTGCAAATTAACATACCATTATAGATATCATCATTAAAATATAGTAAACAAAAAGTAGTAGTGAAACATTTGAAATGATTAGTTATTTACTCCAAAAAGGCAAAAAATATTGCATTGACTAGAGTTTGCAATTACATTTAAAGTATATTTTTAGAACACAGTAAATTTTATCTTCTGTGGCATTGTACAAAGAAGGGACCTTTAAAAAATGTCACATGTACTTTCAGTCTTATCTACAATACAGAGTTGAACCAGGTTTTCTAGATTATAAGTTTTATTTTCTAATGAAGCACTAAAGAATTTTAAAACTTTTCTTGGTGGTTAGTGCTTTCTATTGTCTTTCCCCTAGTCAATACTTTTTACCTTAACGTTAAAAATTACGTTTTTTTCTCTAAACATGTTATGATAGTTTTCTTTTGAGTGTTGCGCATTTCTTTAGTAGTGTATTAGTAAATATTTAAAAGCTAGCTCTTCCAACAAAAACAAAAGCCTTGATTTGTAACATTTGACAGTTTTGACGTGTGAATGTAACCAACTGGACTGTTTTCACATTGTCAACATAATGGCATGGAATGTAATGTCAGCCATTATAGTATTATTACCATATACATGCAATAGACATAAACTCAAGAGTATTGATAATAAGATGTGGTAAAATAATTATGAAGGCATTAATTTTGGCTATTTATTACTTTGGGTTTTAATATAATTTATTCAATTATAAGACCCCATCATTTAATTTTCATTAATCACTATATTTAACAATTATCTCTCACAGGCCAAGAACTGGCTCCAACATACCACAGCTTGTGTTACAACAATTAATCGAGACCTGAACTTGTTTCTTGGTATATGGTATATGCCTATAATCACAGCCCCTCAGAACGCCATAGGCAGCCTGCATAACTTAGGAAGACCATATCTCTAAATAAAACATAAAAACAGTGCTTGTATCTCAGGGGTAGTATATTTGCCTAGCATGTGTGAGATCATGAGTTCAACCCTTAGTTGTAGTTATTTTGTTGTTAGGTGCCATCCAGTCATATCTGACTCATAATGACCCTCATAGGGTTTTCAATGGCTGATTGTTTTGGGAATAGTTTGTCACATCTTTCTCCAGTTTTTGTGGTGCTGGAGATTGAATCTAGGGCCTCAGAGACTGCAGAGCAGCAGTCTACACCTGAGATAAACCAGTACCATAAAAAAATAGAAAAGAAAGAAAAAGAAGAAGAACCGGAAGAAGATGAAGAAGAAGGAGGAGGAGGAGGAGAAGAGGCGAAGAGGGGGTGGAGGAGGAAGAAAAAATTGTGATTCTGAGAACAGTTATATGGGAGTATGATTAACAACAACAAAAAAGACTTAACTTTTGGGATGTCCATGATAGCAAAATTTATACTTTCAATAGGTTTTTTTTTTTTTTTGATTGGTTGCTGTATTTTCTACTCGTGGTAGTTAGAACATGCTGCTCTCTTCTTCATTTCTAATTTCATAGAGAAGAAACTCAATGTTAGGACATAAACTTAACATAATTATGGAGATCTGAGTTTTATTTTGCTTTGGGAATTGTATCCTTTTAAAAATTTGCTGATTCACTATAGGATAAAACTTATTTTATTTAAAAATTGAATGGTAAAAATCTCTGAAAACTCTCAGAGAAATAAATAGCAACAGCACTGCAAGGATTGGTGACATTACACTTACTTTAGAGGCCTTTCATGTTAATGCTGACTAAACTAATGGGACCGAGTTTCCAGTAAGTTAGTTTAAAATTTTGGAATCAAGCACTCCCCATGGCTTTAAAATATCGATCACAAATAACAATGCCTACTATACAAGGTATATGGAAATCATTATCCATATCTTCCACAAATCTTTACTACTGCTATTACAACTAATACTATTAAAAAGAAACATTATTGGCTAGGCACTGGTGTAGTTTTTACATCTATAATGTTATTTAATCCTTGTGGACACACTGGGGAGATAACTCTATGATCCCCATTGACAAGTGCTGTACATAGACCAAGCACAAACTACAGTAGATATAAAGCTGAGATCTAAACTCAGGTCTGCCTAACTCATAAACGCTTTCTTCACTCCAGTACATTTACCGCATGTATTATCTATATTTCAACTACCCAATATTCAAACAAGAAACACAAGATTATTTTATTTTGTCTAGTCCATAAACCTTAACACTTAATCAGTAAATCCTTATTGGGGTATACTTCCAAAATCAGTCTCAAATCTGTTCATCATCCTTGCCACTACCCTGGTCAGGACACCTTCATCTTGGACTCAGTAATTGTAAAAATTGCCTACCTGGTCTCCTTTCTTTCCATCTTAAAGTCATTTATTACCTGCTTCCTTAATCACAGTTAGCATGTAGCTAGAAAAGTCTTTCTAACATTAAAGTCTAATTCTGTTAATATTTAATTAGAATATTTCAGAGACAACTCTAGTTAATATCAAAGTCCTTGGCAGAATTTCTACAGAAGCTTCAGAACCTGTTCCTTAAAAACCTCTTCAGTCTCTGAAATTGCAAATTGTCCTATTACACTAACCACCTTCTGGTTTTCTAAAGCTGTCAAGCTCTCACAACATAGCAATAGATGCTTTTCTCTACCTGAGTTGCTAATATGTCCTTACCTTTCTTCAACACTTCCATTTTACTCTGGTCAATTACTCAACTTCAAAATTACTTCATGTGGGGATTCTTTTCAGACTCTCAAAGTTTAAGAGAAGTGCTTTGTTTTCATGCTATCCAGAACTTCATTCAAAATTGTTATTGTGCTATATAATAAATATCCTGTTAATTCTGTGAGGTCACCAGAGAGTGGTGGAGTTATCCTTTAATCCCAGTGACTCTCAAGGATTTCAAGTTTGAGGCCAAAGTCACCCTATATAACTTAGTGAGACCCTGTCTTAAAAATACAAAATTTAAAAAAAGGGGAGGAGGCTGGGGGTAGGGCTCAGTGGTTGAGTGTTTGCAAGAAAGTATGTGTGAGACCCTAGGTTCAATTTCCTGGTACCAAAAAAAAAAAAAATCTGTGGGTTCAGTAACTATGTCTATTATATTGCTCTCTTAACATGCCAAATCCTGTTCCTGGATGTTGTTAGGTACCATCCAGTCAGATCCAACTCACAGCAACCCTTATGTACAACAAACTGAAACACCAACCAACACTGCCATGCACACAAATTTTTTATGTTTAAGCCTATGATTGCAGTTACTGTGCTTCTTCTCATTTTAATAGTACCATGTCAGGAAAAGGAGGTACCAGAGACATTACTCCATTCATCTCATTAAGGTAGACTCTGCTTTGATGAGGCAACTCTTCTCCAGGCATTTTGTGAATGCCCTCCAGCCTGGGGGGCTCATTTTCCAGCACCATATCTGACAGTGCTTCTCTGTTATTCATAGGGTTTTCCATGGTTAGTTGTTTCAGGAGTGGTTGGCTGAGTAGTTTTCCCTAGTCTGTCTTATTCTGGAAGCTCACCTGAAACCTGTCCACCATGGGTAGCTCTGCTGGTATCTGAAATACTATGGCATAGGTTTCAGCATCACAGAAATACGCAAGCCCCGACAGCATCACAAACTGACAGACACGTTAGGGGGACTCGGTATATAGTGACTTAAACAGTAATAGTGATTAATAAACATTCATTGAATGGATTGATAAATTTGTTCTGAAGATTAAAAAGAAATAATGAAAGACTTGGTAACATAGACCTTTTCCAGAATTTAAACATACAAGTTGTTGTTGTTGTTAGGTGCCATCAAATTGTGTCTGACTCATAGCGACCCTCATCGGATTTTCAATGGCAGACTGTTTCAGGATTGCCTTGGGAGTGGGTTGCCATGTCCTTCTCCCATTTTTTGCAGTGCTGGGAATGGAACTTAGGACCTCAGAGACTGCTGAGCAGTGCTCTACCAACTGAGCTAAATCCCAGCCCCAACAAACACACAAGTATAAATACAAAAAGGGTCACAGTTACAGAGTATGGGATATTTTGGGTCCTATATTTTGACCTCCAAGTATGAGCCTTTTAGATAAATACAAAAATTTCAATAATAATTATAACAACACATTTTAAGTGAGAAAATCATCCTTAAAATTAAAATCACAAAGACAATTTAACTCCTTGAGAAGGAAATTAAATGATTTTCAGTCCTATTAACATTCATTTTGCTGAATGTTCTCATTTGTATCCATCAATGCTGTTAATTATTTTAAAAGGATTTTTTTTCATCCATTTGATTTTGTCTATATCAATTACTTGTAATTTTTTTTTTCTTTTTGTGGGCATCAGGCCTATTGAATCTTGGTTTTCCAGGTCAAACTTGGCAAATAGAAACTTTTCCATTTGGTTTTATTTTTCTATTATTTTCTGTAAATAATGTTTTAGTGTATAAATATCTGACCAATGTCAGTTTTTATAGATTATTTCAAGCACACACACATACACACAAATATGGACATTCCATCTGAGAAAAATTTCTCAGTTATTTTTCTTAAAAAAATTTCACAGTTCAATTTTGTCCATTTTTAGCTTTATTGTATGCTATTAATTTTATCAGTATTGCTTATTTTGAATGGTAAAGCACTTTAGCAAAGTCTTTACTAGGTCAATGTATACTTTCTGGGTGCTGAACATCAGGGTAAAAATGAGGCTTGATTATTGGAAATGTTGAACAATCTTTTCATCCTTCCCTTGAGTTTTAAACATTATTTGTGTGCTTAATTATAAAACACAATATGACAAATGTATACATTCATGTGGCCTTAAGGTCCATAGGCAAATTCAGCATGAAAGGAATTTCTTTTTCTTTCTTTCTTTCTTTTTTTTTTTTCTTTGTGGTACTGGGGGTTGAGCCCAGGGCTTCGCACTTGCATGCTCTGCAAGTGCTGGACCACTGAACTGCACCCTCAGCCCATTTTCTTACTTTTTTGAGATAGGATCTCATTAAGTTACACAGACTGCCTCTGCTCTCGAACTTGGGATTCTCCTGCCTATGCCTCCCAAGCCGCTGGGATTACAGGCATGTGCCACCGCGCCTGGCAGCATGAAAGGAATCTTGAAAAATTTATTTACAAGAGATTGATACTCAAAGAACAAATGAGTGGCATCTATTAAATATTTTTAAAAAATAGAAATAGCTGGGCTGCAGCAGTAGGCACAGAATTCACAGACATTTCATCCCAAACTTTGTAACCAACAAGAAAGCTAGGTGGCAAATACTCCCAAACTCTCCATTTATGAAAACAAAATGTTTTAGCCTACAGCCATAGCCCTGTGGCTTCTGATCCCATCAGATCTTGGAAGCTAAGCAGGGTCAGGCCTGGTTAGTACTTGGATGGGAGACCACCTGTGAACACCAGGCTCCCTAGGTTTGGGAGATGAACATGGCGACCCACTCCCAAAACTCAATCAGCCACTGAAAACCCTATGAATAGCAGAGAAGTACTGACAATAGTGTTTTGCCTGTTTTCCATAGGGTTGCTATGAGTGGGACACCGACTTGATGGGACCTAACAGCAACAACGACAACAACAAAATGTTTTACTTGCGTAAGTCTAAACACAATTCTGATCTCTTTAGTGTCAAAAATATATAATTATTTTTTAGAGACAAGGATTCAATTTGAATTGCACATCATACTTGTGATGGTATGATGATAAAACTGTAAGCTGTATCCCCTTAATTCTCAGCACTTGTGCAGAACAAGCTATAGGGATAGATAAGGTATTGGCAGAGTGAGTGGGAGCCAATGTGTAGGGACATAAAATGCCATACACAATGGTCATTATAACAGAATCTGAGTTAAATTAATAAGTTTTAATTTTTTAAAGAAAGTATTCTTGAGGGCCTGCATAGGCATGGAGTAGGTATGGCATGGCTGGCTCAGTACAGGGAGAGGTGGCCAAGGAATGTCAGTCTCAGCAGTATGTGTCAGTCACAGTGGCAGGGGTGTCTAGAGGTATATGAGAGGGACCCAAGGGGCTGCTCCTCCTCAGAGGTGTCTGGGATATCCCTAATGCAAGCCTAGTGCTCAAGCAGAATTGCAAGGGGATCTTCAGTGAAGAAATGGACCAGTGCATGTAATCATGGAATCTCCTTGCTAACCATTACTGCCTGCTGTCACTGTTAAGGAAATAAGTCAGAGGACTCCTTGAGCATGAAGCTAAAGCAGTGAGTCATGCTGTTAGTAATTCCCCTTGTCATCTTTATCTTTCACCAAAGTTTTCCTGATCAACAGCTTAGATACATCAACTACCAAATGGGAGGACCAGAGGACTTTTTACTGAATGATGACTGGCTTACAGGTGGAGCTATTACCCAAATCAGACCACACTTTGCAGGATCCTTGGGAAATTGCAGCTCACTGGGTGGTTCATCAGGAAGTGTAACCTGAATACACACCAGAGCTGGAGATAATCATTCATGCCCTGGCCACCAAGAAATCATAAAACCTGCTGTGGTTATAAAAGGATCCAAGTGGAGGCCATACTAATACTTGAAGGATGACAGAAAGTTGTCTTAAAACCTAAGTGATATAGCCAAGACTGGTGGAAGAGAGACAATGTGCTGGTTATGACAGACACAATGCTGAGGGAGGAGCTTTTTGTTTGGACAGTATTCTGGGTTTTGGCATATGCCCCTCAAACACTGGTAGATTTGTTAATCTGCAGTCAGAGATCTGGCCTATTTGCCATGGAGCTATTGTTGAACACTTTCCTAACAACATTTCCTACGGGAAGTATTCTTACTGCTGCTGACCAAGAGAGCCAGCTTGTGAAGATACAGACTCACTTAAAGGCCATGTCATACTTTAGCTTCTAGGTATGTGGACTTCGGGTGTAGAAACACCAACACACATGGGGTAGAACTTACAAAGAAGGAAAATTCACCAGGTTGAGTATGATGAGAGCTATTGTGATACTGTGAGGCCCCTCAAAAGATTGAAAAAGAGAGTCAAAAGACCCAATCTTTGGCCACCTTAGTCCTCTCAGGTCCCTCAAAAAATTGCACCTTAAAATAAAAGTAATTTTCCTGAGAATAAAAATCTTGGCATTAGTTGAATGGAAAACAGGC
Source organism: Pedetes capensis (assembly GCA_007922755.1). Lineage (NCBI taxonomy): Eukaryota > Metazoa > Chordata > Mammalia > Rodentia > Pedetidae > Pedetes > Pedetes capensis. The sequence continues at coordinate 30,115 of VMDO01009806.1, forward strand.
CTGCACATCTCTCTGCACCTGAGGAATTATTTTGTTATAGTAACCAACTACATAGCTAAGATAATTTAATGCCATGGTGCTAATTAGCAAACAGTGGCACATGCGCACACACAGATGTATATGTGCGTGCACACGCACACATATATATCGTATAAAGAGCACTAAGAGGTCAACATACCTTCATAACACACCTGAGTGATGTAAACAGCTATTGAATGAGTTGCATGTGGTTTTTATCAGTAACATCTAAAGTGCCAATTTTTACGAACAGTTCCCTTAAGAAAAGCAAAAATGTGAAGTTATTCCTGTAGTAAAATTATTTTTATTCCCTTTGTCTTACATCAAAAGCCTAAATTTAAGTACTTGAAAAAGGAGTGGAGAAACAGCTAGAATGGGGATTGCTCGAATCCGTAAATATTACTGTGAGTGGGTGGAGGGCCTGAAAAGTGTCCATCCTGGGGGGGAGAAGGACAATGAGATCCTTCCTTTCTTTCTTTGTTCCACTCCTCCTTCTTTACTCCTTTTTCTTTTTCTCATGCTTTCTATTTCAATCTCTATTTTGCTCTCTTCTCCTTTGTTTTGGAGTCACATACTTAGAAACCAGATGTAATTTGGTCATTAACTCACAGGGGGATCTTCAGTAAGACCTTTATATTCCACTCCAGTTTCCTCATCTGTGCGATAAAAAATATCATGTTCCTCCCTCAAGGTTCTATGATGCCTCAATGAGACAGTTTCTGCAAAGCACTTAGGCTGCCAGCTTGTAGTTAGGGCTTCATGAATATCAACAATCAATCTTTAATTAGGTTTTTTTTCCTTTGTCACCCTTCTCCCTTTGTTTCTTATATTTCAGTTTAATATTTAATGTGTTGTGTTTCTTATTTACACTTACTGGAATAAAAAACACAAAGCATTTTTGTTTCTCTTTCTCAAGGCTTTGGCTTGAATGTACTTTAATGAAATAATAGTTTATAAAGGAAAACAAAGCACTGTTACTGACGAATATCAGGAGTATGAAAACTGAGGTACACAAAATAGGAAACTATGAATACATAAGTTAACAAAGATTTTCAGCATAAGGATACTTCCCAAGGTGAAGTCCTAGGTTAAAACAGTTCTGTAGGAGGTGATCACTCACAAATGAGGGGAAAAAAGTTATAAATCTAAGGGAAAATAAGGAACTGATATTTAATTTCGGATAGAATTATTTAAGAATTTTCTCTTTTCAGACAGGGATTTGCTAAATTGTCCAGGCTGTCCTTGAACTCACATTCCTCCTGCCTCAGCCCTCCAAGAACGAGGGACTATAGGTCTTTACCAACACATCCAGCTCTATAAGCAAATTCTTAATAATTTAAATTCATTTATAATTTTAAAAGTTTTTATGATTTACATTCTAACATTACTGAAGTTGCTTTGCCTTAAGTGAGAAAATAATGTTTCCTTAGTTTAAGGTATTTATTCATGATTAGGAGTGTAAAGCCAGGCATAGGAGGGGGATAGGAACTCTGACTTTTATCATTCTTGCTGCTATTTAGTGACTTCTTTAGAGCAGCTCTCCCAGGGCATTTTCAAATCAATCTATGTGTTTCCACAAGTTCTGCTTATACTCATTATTCATCCTTTGCCATGGAGAGACCCTTTGCAAATGGGCATGGAATCCTATTTCAGACTTTTTAATGTTACCCCAATTTTTATTTTTTTTGGAAAAATTCATACACAAACTTATGGACAGTAAAACAAAAAACTTGCTCACACAATTTCCTGTGCTTTTTGTAGTTGTTTTCTTTTCAAAATTGGTAGTGGAAGCAACAAGGCATAATCACACTAGTAAATTACCAATTCACTGTGATTAAAAGATTAAAAGTAGCCAATGTGATGGCACATGCCTATAATCCCAGTATGCTGGGAGGCTGAGGCAGGAGGATCGTTAAGTTCAAGGCCAGAGAAAGTCTGCTTAACTTAGAAGACCCTGTCTCAAACATAAAAATTTGCAAAAAGGGGTGGGGGGGATGCAGCTCTGTGGTAGAATGCTTGTAAAGTATGCACAAGGCTCTGGGTTCCACCCCTCAGGATTGCAAAAAAATAAAATAAATAAAAGATAAAAAGTAAAAGTAAGGAAGGAATTCAGGGGTGATGCTATTGCTAATATTAGAGCAGTGCTTAGACAAAGGAAAGAAGACTCAAGCTTTTTGGGACCACAGGAAGTTAGAGGTAGAAATAGCAAGGTTTGGAACCATGTTTAAGACTGTGAAACCTTGTATTCATATGAGAGCATATCACTTCATGATTAAAGTTAGAGAACCCACATAGGAAAGAAATTTTTTGTAGGACTGTGGGGTTGAACCCGGGCCACACACATACATTGCTAGTGTCTACTACTAGGCTGCACACCTAGTCCATTTTTTATTTTATTTTTTATTTTGAGTCAGGGTCTCACTAAGTTAGGCAGGCTGCCTCTGGCTTTGGACTTGCGATCCTCCTGTCTCTAATCGCGAGTGGTTAGGATTACAGGTGTGCACAACCACACCAGGCTGAATAACTTACTTTGTACATGGAGAAAGTTTGACAGCATAAATTCTGCTAATTATAGATTTTCTCTACAAGATTACCTTCAAGGAGATCACGTGAATAAACAAATCTCCCCAGTTTTCAAAACCGCATCTAGAAACTGAAACATATCTTTCTTAAGTCTTTCTGTTATTTCGAATGCATACAGCCTGTGCACACACTCACAACTTGCTCGTATGGGCCCATTAATTTTCAATCTGTTCCAAAGATGATTAAAAACATATTTGTAGTTTTCTTGCAGTGATAATCATCTCTCTGTACAATATCTAAGTAGTTTAGTGCTTTTCTACCACTGACACCAATACAAAAGCATGTTATTTTAACTCACTTATCATTACAGGACATTTTGTCATTTGAGCCACACATAAAATAAGTATAGATGTAAAATTATATACTCATTCCCTTTCTCCATTAACATTAATCTGTATGCTTCAAATATATTTAACTTTTCTATTTTATGTTTTCTGGACTTGTTAAATCATAATAACCAAAATTTCTTTTTCTCTGATTTCCTAAATGTCATACATTACTACCACCAGCATGAATATTAATATTTTTCTTCTCAGTTATGCAGCTTAATATGAGTGGCATTATCTAGTATATGGAACCACTAGCATACTCTAATATACGGAACCATGTTAGTCTGTTACACAAAATCAAGCAAAATCAAGATTGGAAATATATGCAGTAGCAAATTCTGATGCTTTGGAAATGAGTAGAAAAAATTATATTGCCTTTTTAAAGAGCACAAATAACCTCAATATAGTATTTAAGTGTCTAATATTGCTTAATGGAAAAACTCATAATACAGTTCAAAGTAAATGAAATAATGATGTAAGTTATGGTGCTCCTTCAAACAGAATCTTAAGTAGATACTTATGCACTTGTCAGTTCACCCCACAGCAGCCACACAGTGTCAGAGCTAGTTATGGACTTTCATATTCCTTTAATGGAAATGGCCCCATGCTGTGCTTTCACTTTTCCAACTGTGGCAATAATAGTTAGTAATCAAGTCATAATGTAATAATCACAACTACAGGGAAATGCTGGCTGATGTAATGGGCTGCAAGGGGAAAACACAACGGTGCATTTCCAGACTTTACTGCATCAGTCTTTTGGGTGTATATTGAAAGAATCTAAGCTTTTTCTTAGAAACAGACCCTCAAAGGTGCCTGTACAGATAGCACAATACCGGTTGTCTAATCCTACTCAAATTTTCAGATGTGGGTATTCACAAACAGATCAAAGATTTTAGCATTTTATGTTGAAGGCTACAAAAAGCAGTGTACTCTGAGAAGGGACTCAGAACATTCTTAATTTGTGAGTCTCTCACACATGTAACTGATATTTTAATGAAGCATATTTATATTCTATAGCTTGCCATTATCTAGATTCCTTTTTTTTTTTGTGTGTGTGTGTGGTACAGTACTGGGGGTTGAACCCAGGGCCTCATGATTGCATGCTCTGCAAGTGCTGGACAACTGAGCTGCACCCTCAACTCATTTTCTTACTTTTTGAGACAGGGTCTTGCTAAATTACTCAGACTGCCTCTGGTCTCGAACTTGTGATCCTCCTGTCTCCCCATCTCGAGCCACTGGGGTTATAGGCATGTGCCATGGTGCCCGGCTCTATCCAGATTCTTTTAAAATTGCTTATTTATAATGAATTTTCATTAAAAATGCAACTTGCTACGTGGAATGAGTTATCAGTATTGCTTTTTAAAATTAACTATAGTCCCCTAATTTTCTCATTCTCATGTGTTTGTATTAAGCTGTATTATGGGGGCTTGCATGTTGCTGTGATGCTGATAGCTATGCCATTTGTATTAGAGATAGTAGGAGGGTCACCCATGGTGGACAGGGCTCAGCTGACCTTCCAGACTCAGAAAGACTAGGACATGGCTAAGCCATTCCTGAATAACTAGTCATTAAAAACTGTGTGAATAGTACACAATCACTGTCAGACATAGTACTGGAAAATGAGACCCCCAGGTTGGAATGCACTCAAAAGATGACTGGGAAAGAGGTGCCTTCTCAAAGTAGAGTTGACTTTAATGACAGGAATGGGGTAAAGTTGAAGGTGCCTCCACTTGCTGATGTGGCACCACTCTAAATGAGAAGGAACAACTGTAAACATCCACTAAGAGTTGGAACATGGAATATATATAATGTGAATCCGGGAAAATGAGAAATCATCAAAAGGGAAATTCAGCACATAAAAATTGACATTCTAGGCATCAGTGAGCTAAAATGGACTGGCATGGGCCATTTTGAATCAGATAATCATTTGATCTACTATGCTGGGAATGACAGATTAAGAAGAAATGGGGTTGCATTCATCATTCAAAAAGACATCTCAAGATCTGTCCTGAAGTACAATCCTGTCAGTGATAGAATAATATGCATGTGCCTATATGGAAGACCAGTTAATATCACTATTATTCAGATTTATGTACCCAACACTAAGGCCACAAATGAAGACAGGGAAGATTCTTATGAGGTTCTGCAATCTGAAATGGATCAAACATGCAATCAGGAGGTACTGATAATTATTGGTGACTGGAATGCAAAGGATGGAAACAAAGAAGACGGCTCAGCATTTGGAAAATATAGCCTCCAGACAGAAAGGATGCTGGAAATTGCATGATAGAACTTTGTCAGACCAACGACCCTTTCATTGCAAATGCATTTTTTTTTTTATTTTGCCAATATAAATGGTGACTGTACACATGGAAGTCACCAGATGTACCCTACAGGAAACAACCTGACTACATGTGGAAAGACGATGGAAAAGCTCAATATCAAAAGTTAGAATAACACCAGGTACTGATTGTGGATCAGATCATCAATTGCTCATATGCAGGTTCAAACTAAAACTGAATAAAATTAGACTAGTGTACAAGACCCAACATATGATCATGAGTATATCCCACTTGTGTTCAAATACCACCTCAAGAACAGTTTTGAAGCCTTAGACATCAATGATCAAAGACCCGAGGAGTTGTGGCATAACAGCAAAGACATCATTCAGGAAGAAAGTAAAAGGTTATTAATAACACAGGAAAAAAATAAAGGCCAAATTACATGTCAAAATAGACTCTGAAACTTGCCATTGATTGTCAAGCAGCTAAAGTAAAAGGAAGACGTGATGAAGTTAAAGAACTAAATGGAAGATTTCAAAAGGTAGCCTGAGAAGACAAAATCAAATATTATAAGGTGATGTACAAAAAGCTGGAGAAAGAAAATCAAAAGGGAAGAACACACTCTTTTTTTCTCAAGCTTAAGAAATTGAAGAAAAAAATTAAGACTTGATGGGCAATAGTGAAGGGTTCTACAGGGAAAATATTACATGATGCAGGAAATATCAAAAAGATGGCAGGAATACAGAGTCATTATACCAAACAGAATTGGTGGATGACTACCTATTTCAAGTGGTTGCATATTTTCCTGTACTGATAGACAAAGTGGAAGCTGTTTTGAAGGAATTGGTGAAACACAAGACTCCAGGAATTGATAGAATACCTATAGAGATGTTTCAACAAACAGATTTAGTACTGAAGGTGCTAACTTGTTTATGCCAAGAGATTTGAAAAACAAAACCTAGTCAACTGACTAAAAGGGGTCCATATTTGTGCCTATTCCCAAGAAAGAGGATTCAAACAAATGTAGAAATGATCAAGTGATATCATTAATATCACATGCAAGTTAAACTTTGTTTATGAACATTTAAGAGCAACTGCAGCAGTATAAAGACAAGGAACTGTGAGAAAAATCAAGCCTGATTCAGAAGAGGATGTGGAACCAGGAAAAGACTGCTGAAGTCAGAAGGATAGTAGAAAATACTGGAAAGATGTCTTTTTATCAACTATGCAGTGCATTTGACTGTGTAGATCACAATAAACTTTAGATAACATTGTGAAGAATGGGAATATCAGAGCACTTCATTTTACCTATGAGGAATCTGTACATGGACCAGGATGTAGTCATTTGAACAGAATGTGGAAACACTGCCTGATTTAAAGTAAAGAAAGGCATGTGTCAGGGCTCTATCCTTTTATGTTACCTCTTCAATCACTATACTGAGCAAATAATCTGAGAAGCTGGACTTTATGAAGAAGAATTCAGCATCTTGATTGGCGGAAGAATCATTAACAACCTGTGTTATTCAGATGACATACCCTGCTTGCTGAAAGTGAAGAGGACTGGAAACATTTACTGATGAAGACCAAAGCCTTCAGTATGGATTGCACCTCTGTATCAGCAAAACAAATACATTTACAATGAGTTCAGTACATAGCTTCATGATAAATGGCGAAAAGACTGAAGTTGCCAAAGATTTTGCTTTAGTTGATTTCTACAATCAACACCCAAGGAAAACAGTTGTCAAGAGATCTAAAGATGCATTGCATTGGGAAAAGCTGTTGCAAAAGATCTCTTTAAAGTATTGAAAAGTAAAGATGTCACATTGAAGATGAAGGAGTGCCTGTCTCATGACATGGTACCTTCAGTTGAATCATTTGGTTGTGAAAGCTGGACATTGAATAAGGGAAACAGGAAAAGAATTGATGGTTTTAGATCATGGTGCTAGAGATGACCACTGAATATACCATGTAATCCCAAAACAAACAATTGATCTGTCCTAGAAGTGCAACTAGAGTGATCCTTGGAAGCAAGGATGGCTAGATTGTATTTAATGTATTTTGGACATGTTGTCAGTAGGGACCAATCCTTGGAGAAGGACATTGTGTTTGGGAGTGTGGCAGGTCAGTGAAAAGAAAGGAAAACCCTCAACTAGATGAATTGACACAGCATATACAACAATGGACCTCAACATAAGTAAGATCATGTGCCTGGCACAAAACCAGGAAGTGTTCCATTCTGTTATATATAGGGTCGCTATGAGTCAGACCCTACTCAATGGCACCTAACAACAACAACAAATTGTCTCAGTGAAGATATAAAGTCATTTAATTTAGAAATATAAATTATACAATCATTTCATGAAAGGTACTTGGCCCAGTCTTTTTACTTCTTAGAGAAATTGGCCCTTGGGACTGTAACTGATTTCATGCTTTTTAAATGCACAGGAGGAGGAATGACTATAGTTAGTGACAATAACGGATCATCTCAAATTGCCTGTGGATTCACTTTGTTTTATTTTGTTTTCTTTTTTGATTTTTGTTTGTTTGTTTGTTTTTGAGACAGGGTCTCCCTGTGTAGCCCAGTATATACTAGAACTCACTATGTAGAAGAGGCTGGCCTCAAACTCAGGGTTGATCCCTCTGCCTCAGCTTCCAGACTGCTGGGCTTACAGGCATGTACTACTACCTCCAGCAAATACAGATTCTCTTTTATAAACATAAATATATAACATAGCCTAGCCAAAGAAAATGTATGTGCAAGGGCCCATAAAGTCCTACTACATGAAAAACTATGCAATGATCTTAAGAATTAGAGCATATTTTTCCTAAAGCCAATCTAAATTACCTTAATTGTAAAAACAAAAAATCCTCCCATTCAATATTTCCCTGACTTACAAGGATTTTTTTTTTCTTTCTTAGCTTTACCAGATCTTTGTACCATTGATGAGCCTATCTTCAAAGCACTCTGTGAATCATCTCAAAATGTTAGGTATTTCATTTCTCAGTAGAATATGAAGTTTTATTTCCCAGCACTCTGTTAGAAGCACTAAGATTTCAAGTTTTACCAGGATATGGATGGAGGGAGACAGACACAAGAGATTATAAAGTGTTTCCACTAAATCCACAATTGTGGAGAAAGGTCTGTAAGCAAAAGACACTCTTCAGAACAATTTCCAGTATCTACCTATTCAAATGCCACACCTCTATTCTTTGGCATAGGAATTAATATTGACCAACCTTGATGCCCACTGCTAAAATGGTTGCTACGGAGTCAGAGGGGGTTGGGATTTAGCTCAGTTGGTAGAGCGCTGCTCTGCAGTCTCTAAGGTCCTGAGTTCGATTCCCAGCACTGCAAAAATGGGAGAAGGACATGGCAACCCACTCCCAAGGCAATCCTGAAAACAGTCTGCCATTGAAAACCCTATGACGGTCGCTATGAGCCAGACTCCACTCGACGGCACCTAACGACAACAACAACAACAACGGAGTCAGAAGGTGACTCCGCAGGAATGCTTCTGTGCCTTGAAACTTGTGGTTATTTTTGTTTGTTGGTTGGTTGGTTATAGCACAGAAAACTCCAAACACACTCAAAAATACCCTGCTCTCTATCACCAAATTGCTGCTGGTGTTTCCAAACCATCTCATACCATTTGGACCTGATCATGAAAAAAATATCTTCTAATGACTCAGGCCCACCCTTCTTTGACATCACTGACAGAGGTGTCTTTGATTATGTGATTGGCTATGTTGGCCACCATCACTAGGAGAGTTTTCAAGATGATGAGGTCACTAGTATGTGCATACCTCACAATAATGTCCAAAGCTTTGGGCACCCTTACTGGATGAGAGAAGCACTCTTACCCTCTATATCCATATTGCAGCAGGAGGGTTTCTACCTGGGGCCGAATGAACTACATGAAGAATAGAGTGCTAGAGTTTCTCTTAAAATCTGCAATGGCTCATCACCCTGCTCTGCTGTGCTCTTTATTCTTCACCTGGATGCTACAGACCAGCAGGTCCTGAGTGTCCTGGCCACTGTGAAGCACTGTGCTGAGCACTTTGGGATGGACATTGTACTGATGGAAGACAACATGCCTCTCTCCTTTTGACTCCCTTATTCAATTCCTAATAAGCAGAGAAATTCTGTTATATGATTTGAATACTGGGTTTTGAATGAGATTTTGGTTGAGAAAAAGTTCAGAAAAATTCTGTATATCACTATTTTCTTCAAGCATAACTTTGAAGATAAAACCAATTTATAATTATCACTTAAGCATCAAACTCTTGTCAAATTATATTCTAGCGTTGTTAATGAAAACATAATGGCAGGTGGCACCCATCTGTAATCCCTGTGATTCAGGAGGGGGAGCCAGGAGGATTGTGAGCTCAGACCAGAGGCAGCCGATATAATGTTGATAGACCCTGATTTAAAATAAAACATAGAAAATGGGCTGAGGCCAGGTGCAGGGGCACACACCTGTAATCCCAGTGGCTTGGAAGGCAGAGGCAGGAGGATTGCAAGTTCCAGACCAGAGGCAGTCTGCTTAATTTAGCAAGATCCTGTCTCCAAAAAAGTAAAAAAAAATGGGCTGGGTGTGCAGCTCAGTGGTATAGCACTTACAAAGCATTCAAGAGCAAGGCCCTGGGTTCAACCACCAGTACAGAAAAAAAAAAAAAAGTAAAGAGAAGAAAATGGGCTGAGGATGTAGTCCTGTGGCACAGAACTAGCAATGTATGTGTGAGGCCCTGTGTACTACAAAAACAAAACAAAAAACATAATGACAAAAATATCTTTTGGAAAAAACATATATTTAACAATGAAGTTTTAGTCTTTCCATCTAGCTTTTTTGCTTAAGTATAGAAAAGCAAAGAAAAGTCAAACTAAAATTGTTTTAAAAACTTAATGTGCTTTAATAGTAGGTGAGCTGAGGTATTCTGGGGAAACCTGAGGCATTATTTGAACCATTTTTAATCTTAGTACCTCTCTCTCTCTCTCTCTCTCAGCTTCATTGAGATATTATTGAAATATAATTCACAAACCACATAATCCACAGATATGGAGTTTATAATTCAATGTTTAGTATATTCACATGGCTGTATAGCTGTCATTCAAATGAAATTTTAGGATAGTCTGGTTATCTAGGAAAGGCACCCTGTTACCATTAGTTGTCACTCATCATACTCACTAGGGTCCCTGTCCTCATCTCAACAGACCTTACTAATCTAATTTCTGTATGTATGGATTTGGCTATTCTGAGCATTTCAGAGAACTGATAGCACAGGATATGTGCTCTTTTACAACTATCTTCTTTACTTAATACGTTTTCAAAGGTTCATCATCGTTGTTGTTGTTGTTGTTGTTAGGTGCCATCAAGTGGTGCCCAACTCATAGCGACTCTCATAGGGTTTTCCATGGTTGATTGTTTCAGAATTGCCTCTGGAGTGGATTGCCATGTCCTTCTCCCATTTTTGTGGTGCTGGGATTCAAACCAGGACCTCAGAGACTACAGAGCAGTGCTCTACCAATTGAGCTGAATCCCAGCCCCTTCATCCTTGTAGTAGCATCTATTATTACTTAACTTATTCTTATTGTTGAATAATATTCCATTGTACAGATTTTATTTATCCATTTGTCAGTTGATGCATATTTGGATCGTTTCCACTTTGAGCTTATTATGAATAGTATATGAACATTTATGTGTACAATTTTTGGTGTGAAGGCCTGTTTTCATTTTTTTTTTTTTGAGTATTCATCCCAAAGTAAAATTACTGGGTCACATTAAAATTCTATGCTTAACTTTGTGAGGAATTATCAAACTGTTTTCCAATGTATGTGTACCATTTTATATTCCCTCTGGCAATGTATGAGGGTTCCAATTTCTCGTTATCCTCACCAATATTTCTTATTGTCTCTCTTTATTTTTGTTTATAGCCATCTTAAAGGTTTCATATTTGCATCTCATGATAGCTTTAAATTGAATTTTCCTAATGACTAAAAATGCTAAATATTTCTTTCACATGCTTATTGCTCATTTGTGTATCTTCTTTGGTAAAATGTTCATTCAATATTTTAACCACTTCTAAATCACCTTGTCTTTTTGATATTGAGTTGCAGGAGATCTTTATATACTCTGTGTAAAAGTTCCATATCTGATATATGATTTCCAAATACTTTCTCCCTTTCTAGAAGTTGTTACCTCACTTTCTTATCTATCTCACTTGCAGCTTAAATATGTTTAATTTTGATGTACTATAATTGATCTATTCTGTTGTTATTGATGTTATTTGTACCTTTATCTATCATATTTAAAGCATCTGAGCTCAGGCCTTGAATAGTGGCGAATGTGGATGCTCATTTCAGACAGAGGTACTAAAATGAACAATGGCCTGGAAGCATGGTACAATATGAACTACTCTTCTGTTTTCTTAGAATATGATATATTGCAACAAAGGCTGCGACTTTGACATGATGTTACATCAGTTTTATAAATCACAATCTATTGCTTGCTACAGGTTAAACTCAGATGAAGGAGCGTATATGCTGAAAGAAGTCAAGGTAATGTAAAAAGTTATTAATATATTTATTCCTTTAAATAATTAAAAGATTTGTGCCCTATAATTTTAAGGGCCTGAGGCAATGTACAATTTATATATCATAATTTATTTCAAATTTTAAAGTAGATCTAAGAGCCTGTCAAGAATTCCTTAAGTGCTTTATTTAATGCTATAGTTCTGTGAAAAAATGGCAAAACAAGAAATTTCATTAGTGTTGCTAACTATAGCATTCATATTAATGCCTTTTATTTTAGAAAAATCTTTCATTTTTTTTAGTGTTACTTGGAGGTTTAGCCCAGGGCCTCATACATACTTTGCAAGTGCACTAACTTTGGGCTATATTCCAAGCCTACTATTTATTTATTTACTTTGTGGTACTGGGGGTTGAACCTAGGACCTTGAGTTTGCATGCTTTGCAATTGCTACAATACTGAGCTGCACTCTCAGCCCAATTTTTTACTTTTTGCGACAAGGTCTTGCTAAATTACACAGACTGCTTCTGGTCTCCAATTTGTGATCCTCCTGACTCTGCCTCCCAAGTGCTGGGATGATAGGCATATGCCACTGTGCCTGGCTTCTAATTTTTATTTTTTATCTTGAGACAAAATCTCAGTAGGTTACAGGCTGCCTCTGGCCTTGACCCTGAGATCTTACTGGCTCTGCCCCCTGAGTCACTAGGATTACAATCCTGAGCCACCTAGCTTGACCACAAATTTTCAATACCATTTTTAAACATGCTATGGTTTGCTTAATATTACTAAAGTTTAGTACATACAATTGAAGTAGACAAAAGTCTGATTGTCTTATCTAAAGCAGAGAAATCCTTTCTTTACCTGAGAGCATCCTATGTAGTACAAAGAGCGAAAGTGTAAATTTCAACACAGTTTCTGTTCTTCTCTGCACTGTGTCCTCTGACACATCACTTATTTTTGCTACACACCCTTGCCTCTTCTGAAAAATTAGATTAGACTAGGTGAGCTCTCCAACTCTTAACTCTCTTGGATGAAGTGTCCAAAGAGAAAGAAAAGTGAAGGAAGGGGTTAGTAAATGCATCAGTCAATGCCTCAGTCGAGAAAATATAGGTAAGCAAGTAGTTTTTCATCTATATGGTTTGATTGGAGAGTGACTGAAGTATCTTCCATATATTTATCTCTTAAACACTATCAGGCATTATTTTTTTAAAGACATGAAACTACCTCTTTTTGAATTATAAATTCTAATCCTACCTCTGAGATAAAAGGGACTCTATTTACACTGATGAGGAAACTAATCTTGGGAGTGACAACTTAGTCAAAACTGTATCACTGTTTTGTAGTGGCTCAAGGACACTAATTGGATATCTAATCACACTAAATTTTGCAGCTTTTTGCTATGCTTCAATATTTTTAAGAATGGAGAAGTAGAATATATAATAAGCAAATCATATTTCTTTTGACGGGTTGGGATTTAGCTCAGTTGGTAGAGTGCTGTGCTGCAGTCTCTGAGGTCCCGAGTTCAATTCCCAGCACCACAAAAATGGGAGAAAGACCTGGCAATCCACTCCCAAGGCAATCCCGAAACAGTCAGCCATTGAAAACCCTATGAGGGTCGCTATGAGTCAGACTCGACTCGATGGCACCTAACAATAACAACATTTCTTTTGACATAGTGCTTGCCCAGATTACTTATCAGAAGGGAAATAAATACTTGCAAAATTATATATAAATCTAAGATTGATCAAATATGTACCATGCAATATTAGATTAAAATATCAGGTTAACTGAGTAAACTTCCTTTATAAATATGGGATATTTTTATTACTCCAAGTTAAAATGGATAATAGTTTATGCTATAATTCCATTTACTAGTCAGGTGGAAGGCTCTTTTGAATTTAGGAAAAATGGTCATTTAAAGATATGAACAAAATGACACTTGCATTTCTTCCATTCCCAATACCTCTTCCCATGAATTTGTGATGAGGATTTTGTGTTCTGTGTCCTAGCTACACATTTTTTGGAGTAGTCAGTGTGTTCATTCAGCTTAGCTCAAAGTACACATCTTCTTTTTCTTCTAATGAACTCCAAAACATTATTTTTAGTACAATTACACCTTTTCTCACACTCCCTATTATCTTTTTTATGACTAGAATTTAAGTTCCTTCATATTCCCCACAGGTCTATTTTTCATTCATTTATCCAACAAATATATATCTAGCTGGTCTAGTTCATTAATGATCAAGACCAGATGAGTTGTGGCATGACATCAAAGACATCATTCATGAGGAAAGCAAAAGGTTATTTAAAAGACAGGAAAAAGAGATGAAGTTACATATCAAAGGATACTCTGAAACCTGCCCTTGAAAGTAAAGCAGCAAAAGTGAAAGGGAGATGTGATGAAGTTTAAAAACTAAATAGAAGATTTCAAAAGGTAGCTTGAGAAGACAAAATCAAATACTATAATGGCATGTGCAGAGAGCTGGAGATACAAAATCAGATGGGATGAAAATTCTCTGTTTTCTCAAGCTTAACGAATTGAAGAAAAATTTCAAGCCTTGAGTGGCAATAGCGAAAGATTCTACAGGGAAAATATTAAACACCACAGGAAACATCAAAAGAAGATAGAAAGAATACAGTGAGGCATAATACCAAAAAGAATTTGTGGATGACCTACCATTTCAAGATGTTCAGTATGATCAGGAACTAATGGCACTGAAGGACAAAGTGGAAGCTGCCTTGAAGGAATTAGTGAAACAGAAGGCTCCAGGAATTGATGGAATACCAATAAAGATGTTTCAACAAACAGATGCATTACTGGAGGTACTAACTTGTTTATGCCAAGAGATTTTAAAAACAGATACATGGTCAACTGATTGAAAGATATCTATATTTGTGCGTTACCTGCAGCTGTACCACTGTGGTGTCCAATCCTGTCAGCTCTCAAAAGCTAAGCAGGCTTAGGGTTAGGGTTAGTACTTGGATAGGAGACTGCCTGGGAACACAGGTACTGTAGGCTTGGAAAAGGACCCAGCAACTCACTCCCTAAAAACAATCAGCCATTGAAAGTCCTATGAATAACAGAGAAGCACTAACAATAGTATTTTGTCTGTTGTACTGAGGGTTTCTATGAGTCGGATACTTACAGCATCTAACAAAAACAAGGACGAGGACAACAACAACATATTTGTGCCTTGGGAGAAGGACTCAGCAACCCACTCCCAAAAAACAATCAGCCATTGAAAATCCTATGAATAGCAGAGACGTGTGACAGTAGTGCTTCATCTATTGTACATAGGGTCGCTATGAGTCAGATACCAACTTGACCAAACCTACGAACAACAACATCTGTGCCTATTCCCAAGAAAGGGAATCCAACTGAATGTGGAAATTATTGAGTGATATCATTAATATCTCATGCAAGTAAAATTTTGCTAATGATCTCTCAAAAGTGACAGCAGCAGTACATAGACAGGGAACTGTCAGAAAATCAAACTGGATTCAGAAGAGGGTATGGAACTGAGGTCAGGAGTGCTGATGTCAGATGGCTATTAGTCAAAAGCAAAGATTACCAGAAAGACATTTGACTTTGTGGAAGACAATAAATTATGGATAACATTACTAAGAATGGGAATACAACAGCATTTAACTATACTGATGAGGAATCTGTCCATGGACCAGGAGACAGTCATTTGAAAAAACATGGAAACATTGCCTGGTTTAAAGTCAAGAAAGGTGCGTTTCAGAGCTGTATCCTTTCTCCATACCTCTTCAATCTCTACACTGAGCAAATAATCTAAAAAACTAGAATTTATGAACAAGAATGTGACATATTGATTGAAGGAAGACTCATTAACAACCTGTATCACGCAGATGACATAACTCTGCTTGTTGAAAGTGAAGATAATTTGAAACATTTACTGATGAAGATCAAAGAACATAGTCTTCAGTATGGATTGTACCTCAACATAAAAAAAAAAAACAATCCTTACAACTGAGTCAGTATGCAGCTTCATGATAAATGGAGAAAAGATTGAGGATGTCCAAGATTTTTGCTTTACTTGCTTCTATAATCAATACCCATGGAAGCAGCAGTGAAGAAATCAAAAGCTGCATTGCATTGAGAAAATCTATTGCAAAATGCCTGTTTAAAGTTCTGAACAGTAAAGATGTCAGCTTGAAGACAAAGGTGTACCTGACTCATGCCATGGTATTTTCAGTTACATCATGAGGATGTGAAAGCTGGGCATTGAATAAGGGAGACAAGAAAAGAATTGCTACTTTTGAATTATGGTGGTGGAGATGAATATTGAATATATGATGGACTTCTAAAAGAACCAATAGATGTGTCCTAGAATAAGTGCAACTAGAGTGTTCCTTGGAAACTAGGATGGCTACACTGTGTCTGACATATTTTGGACATGTTGTCAGGAGGGGCCAGTTCCTGGAAAAGGACATCATGTTTGGAAGAGTGGTAGGTCAACAACAACAAAAAAAGGAAAACCTTTAACTAGATGTATTGACCCAGTGGCAACAATGGGCTTAAATATAAAAAAGATCTATTCCTGGCATAGAATTGGAAGTGTTTCATTCTGTTGTATACATGGTTGCTATGAGTCAGACCTGACTAGACAGTGCCTAACAACAACAATAACAAGGTCACTGGTGGGGAGGGTGCACAAAGAATAAGAGTTCCAAGTTTAAAATACTATCACATTGTCATTACCAGCCTGGGAATTCCCTGCCTCAGGAGCAGGGTTTGACCATGACTGTACAGTGGCCCAAAAGGCACCAGGGGCCAGGGACCTGTGAGGCATTACTTTTCAAGTGCAAAGACCCCCTGAAGTTTCACACTGAAGCCATTTTAGGGGCCTCTGCATCAAATCACAGAGCTAGGATTTAGCTCAGTTGGTACAGCACTGCTCTGCAATCTCTGAGGTCCCAAGTTCTCTTTCCAGCACTGCAAAAACAGGAGAAGGACATGGCAATGGACTCCAAAGCAATCCTGAAATAGTCAGCCATTGAAAATCCTATGAGAGTTGCCATGAGTTGACTCCACAGCACCTAACAATAGCCTCAAATCAGACCCTTGTTTTGCTTCTTCCCTGTTCTGACCTGGTCCCCTCATTCCCTTGTCAGTTTCCTATGAAACTTTATTTAAGAAATCTCTTGCATGCCATTCATTGCCTCAGGAAGTGATTCTGGGGATACTCTGACAGGGGATAAACAATGAAAAATACATGCAAATTAGGATAAACAGTGATCAAGATGGATTTTATTTTTCAAGGGAATCTCACCTAAATATTTCATTGTACATTTCAACCATTTTTAACCATTTTAACCTTTCTTTAACTATCATTGCACTAGTCTATCCTCTGTAAACATGTGTTGCATAAACAATTATGAATCATTAAATCAGTCAACAAATGTAAAACATGCATACCCATTGCTTAATTCCTATCCTTTGTTTGAGCCATGTTGACCAGAGTGAAATGAGAAGATTAAAAAACACAGTTGGTGTTGGACAAAGGTGAATTAAGGGCTCAAGAGGGCTAAATTTTTCATTCACCACTTTTGAATGTCTTGGTAACAGGATTTAAACTTGAACACACTTGCAATCCTATCCCCTGCCTCTTCTGTTTCCTGGAAATGTTGATAACTATGAACCTCACCTCAAGTAAGTAATTCTTTCATAATGGTGCTCCTCTGTGATGAAGGGAACAGAAGTTGCCAAGAACTGGCCCAGAGATGAAATGAAGAGTAAGAAAAGGACAAGCAAGAGGATTCCAGGCAGCAGCCAACAGAATGGAAAATCTGGCCATGTAGTTGAAAGGAGCAGAGGATAGAAAAGAGAAACACTTCTGAGGGCTAAAATCTATGTGGCTAGAAGAATATGGAAAATTAGAGAAGTACCTGCCATAATAGGGATCAAATTTAGTCCTTAAAATAATAGTAGTAAAAATGAAATGTTATTCTTGAAAAATATTTTAATGAGGCCAGAAATGTGATGGTAAAGCTGGCTGTAGCTGTAGGAAACACTGCCCTCTAGAGGGACCCTGTGTGCTCAAAAAGATCACCTTCCCATCACAAACTGAGTCAAGCTGAACTGCAGACTCATATTTGCCAAGCATGTAGAATCTCCCCAGAGATCTCAAACTGGGTCCAAAATTACAGTCCAGCCATCTAACAACCTGCCTTATGTACTGAGGCTTCCTGAAGAAAGATTAGAATGAGTTATTTTTCTTTTCTTTTTTTCAGTCTTCACCAACACCTTGGGAAAATATTCTTGGATTTTTTTTTAAAGTTTTAATAATTAATATCCTTGTCCCTCAGAATCCTAGAGGGATTGGTTCCAGAACCCCTGCAGATACCCAAATACATAGATACTCAAGTCCTTCATATAAAATGGCACTGCCTATGCCCATCATCTTACAAATACTGTAAATCATCCCTAGATTACTTATAATGGCTAATACAATGTTAAAACTATGTAACATAGTTGTTATCCTGTATTGTTTAGGGAATGGTAACAGAAAAAAATTATGTATGTATTTTTTCCTGAATATTTTAAATAGGAAAAAATATTCTGTGGTTGATTTAACCTCTGAATATGGAAGGCTGCCCGCATAAGCATATGATGAATAATTCAAGAGAAATAAATGCATACAGTAAAATGTAAGTATCCTTCCTCCCTGCCCTTTGTCCCACAGCTCTGTTGCCTAAGGTAGCACACAATATTATATTTTTGTATGTTCTTGCAAGGATACACTATGAATTTTTAAGATGAATGCTAGCCTTGTTTTTCCAATAGCTTTGTCATTCTCTCTGTAATTTAATAATATATCTTCCCAACAGTTTAACATCAGAATATATAGTAAGGATTCATTTTAATTAATGTATAATATTGCCACTTTAATGAATTTACTTTTTTAATTTTCTAAAATGTTCAATACTAAGCTGTTTTCATTGGTTTCCTATTATAAAAATGTTGTAATGAAAACCCTTGATACATTCATATGTATGTAATGCACACTAGCAACATATACAATAGTATATCGGTAGGAAGAATATATTGAAATAAAATTGCTATGAAACTCTAAGTCCATTATTCTTAATCCACATTTCCAAACTGACAACAAAGTTAACAATTGGTGCTCCCACAAGTGATATATGAGATTTAAGCATTCCCCCACATCCTAACATGAGGTTGTTTAAAATGGAATCCATTTTCAATTTTCATCATTAACTTCATTAATTAAATGTCACATTGCGCTAATTTTGCTCTGAGATGTTTGTGTAGTATTTTTCTACCTTCCCCATTTCTTTGCCCATGCTTTTCTTTTGCTGAAACCTTTGCCTATTTGTGTTTGATGTGAATTGTAAATATTTTATATGTTATTTCTCAGTTTTAAATGTACCTTTAAATTAACTTAGGGTTTTCTCTAGGTTTTCTATGAATTATTATTGAATGTATTCAAACATCCTAGTATTTTATTTGTGTCTTCAAGATGTCATCCTTCTTTATTGTGTGTGTGTGTGTTACTTGGGGGTTGAACTCAGGGCTTTGCACATACTTTATAAGCTCTTCACCATTGAGCTGCACCTTTAGCCGGGTTTTTATATTTATTATCCAGAGACAGTGTCTCACTAAATTACACAGGCTTCTTCTGGCTTTGAACCTGTGATCCTCTTGCCTCCACGTCCCAACTCTCTGGGACTACAGGTGTGTGTCACCATGCCCATAAAGATGTCATCTTTATAAAGGATTCCCTACTTGGAAATTACAAAAAAAAAAAAAAGTTACGTTTTTCTTTAATACTTGTGTTCCATTTTGTAATGTTTTAATTTTTAAATCCCTCCGTCTGAACACACACACACACGAACACTCACTTTTTCTTCAAAATAATTCAGATGACATGGTTTTTGATGCCCCTTTGATATGGATACAGGCTGGGGTTTAGCTCAGTTTGAATATTTGCTTTGTGCACTCTAAGGCCCTGGGTTCAATCCCCAACATCACAAAAAATGGAAGAACCTGACAGCCCACTCCAAAAACAATCCTAAAACAATCAGCCATCAAAAACCCTGTGAATAGCAGAGAAGCACCGATATAGTGACAGGCATGGCATGGTGTTGGATAGTATTTTGTTCTGTTGTACATAGGGTCCCTATTGTCATTCCTGACTTGATGTCACCACCAACAACAACAGATATGGATATTTCTTTACCAGAGAAGTTTTTATTTTATTTTATTTTATTTCATTTTTCCTTTTATTTTTTTGGTAGTACTGAGGATCCAGTCATAGCATTGTGCGTGCTAAACACATGCTCTTCTACTGAGCTACGCCCTCAGCACACTCTCCTCTGGTATCTAATCACTTGTAATAAAAAGAATTAGAAAATAATTATTCTAAATCCAAAGTAGTAGCCTTTTTTTCTAAAGATTATTCTCAAGGAGAAGTACTAGGCATGTGGAAGGAGAAGATGAAAATAGGGGGATAAGAAGGGATGAAAAGAGAAATAGATAGGGTGGTATGATCAAAGTTCACTATATGCATGTATGCAAATGTCATAATAAAGCATATTACTTCATACAATTAGTTGTTGTTAGGTACCTTCGGGTCAGTGTTGACCTACCTACAACAGGCGAAACAGTACTGTTAGTGCTTCTCTGCTATTCATAGGGTTTTCAATGGCTTATTGTTTTTTGGGAGTGGGTTGCCAGGTCCTGCTCCCAAGCCTACAGCACCTGGAGTTCCCAGGCAGTATCCCAAGTAATAACCAGGCCCAACCCTACTTAGCTCCTGAGATCTGAGGGGATCAGACATCACAGTGGTATGGCTGCAGACTCATACAATTAGTAGGCAATATAGAAAGATTATTTTTACACATTCATCTATCTAATAACCAAAACAGCAAATTATTTCTTGTAACTCATAAATATCATATAATCCACTTTATGCTGAATATAAAAGGAAACTACTGTGTTGAAGAATAAACTTAATAGGTATTCCACTGACATTAAAAATAGCATGTCCTAGAGATGCAGCTAGGTTTATCTGTCTATTAATGTTTCTCAGACTAAAACTCCAATGGCCAAACTCTGTGGTTCAGGTCTCTGGAGGCTCAATCACCTGCTCATCAGTGTGCTGGAGATAATTCAATATTACTTTTCATGTTTATCTTATTATCATGGAAAAATATAAACCTACACAAAAGTGAAGAGACTGACTTAGTAAGTCCTTTCAGACTTACCATATATATTAAATAATACTTTGCCACTCATACTTCCCACCCTCTCTCTCACTTTTTAAAATAATTAATTCATCCTTGTTTTCTTGACATATCTTAAGCAATTCTAGACATCCTCTCATATTCTATGTACTTCAGCATGTATTTCTAACATACAAGCACAAGTTTTAAAAATCCCTAAGTATAACACCACTTTTTACACTTTGTAAAATTAAAAAAAATTAATATAACATAAAAAACCAGGCTGTGTTCAAGAGTCCTCTGTTGTCTCAAAATTACTTTTTATTTTTCCAATAAGAAACTAGAAAGGCTCTATCCATTGTATAAAGATTATATGACTTTTATATCTTAATCTGTAACATTTCTCCTTCCATTCCATGTCATCTACCAGGTAATTGGTATTGATATTTTCCTACATTATATATTTAGGGAATTGCATCCTGGCCCTGTTTAATACATTCTTTAACTGCATCCTTCCCTGACATTGCTAGTTAGTTATAGAAGTTTCAATGCATTTAGTTTCATTTATAAATTTTTTGAGAACAGAGGATGAATAATTCATTGATGACACTGTGGTGCTTAGTGTTTATCAGGGGGCACCTAATATGTGGGTACACCATTCTTACCTAGGTTAAGAATTGTCAAGTCTAGGTATTGTCTTGCTGATCCATCCATTTTGCACCTCTTCAACATATTTCACTTAAAGATTTTGGTATTCATTGCTGCTCAGTTCCTAAATATATTATTTTTCAAGGGTGGTAAAATAGTAATTTTTGAATTCTATAATTTCTTCAGCATAGAACAGCTGAAAATCTTCTCTAAAGAAGACATTTTCTTCAACAATTATTTGCTTACTTTAAAAGGCAGTTTGTAAAGAAAAGAGAGGATAATGATAGATTTTTTTCTGTTTGTTAACAACTTTCAGAAAAGTAAATATGTGTCCAAGCAAATTTTACATGTGCTCATTGGGTTTTTGCTTGTTTTATTTTGGGTTTTTGTTGTTTTTGTTTTGGCGGGCAGATGTCATTTTATACTCATGGATGTTAATATCTTAACATGACATTTCAACATCAACATAGTCACTAAAGGCTCAAATGAGTTTACATTGATTTGTACTAAACAAACAGTTGACTTGATGAACTAGAAAATGACAGTTAAATGATCATGGACAGAGGTTTCCAGAAATTCATACAGATACTCTGCCCCATTCAAGCTGTTAAATGTTTTTAAGTGTAAAATACATGTGAATATTAAGGATGGAAAGACAACAAAGATGTAATATTCAAATATTTAAATCCTTTTGGTGTTAAAATAATCACATATCAGAAGTATTTGTTCCATTACTATGTTTATGGCTATTACTTTGGGGGCACAGGTTGAATGATACTTTTAAAAGAACAGGGTGAGGTACCAGAAGAAGGAAAGGGATGTAGGTTTTAGGGAGAAACACAGAAGACAGAAGAGATACATCTCGCGAGAGACGAGGAAATAAACTGGTAGATAAGGGCCAAAATTAATAAGTAGTGAATGGATTAACACACACATACATATATAATTTGTTGTTGTTGTTAGGTGACATCAAGTCATGTCCAATTCATAGTGACCCTATGCACAATAAGCAAAATACTCCCTGACACTGTGCTAGACATGACAATGTCAGTGATTCTCTCTATTTATAGGGATTTCAATGGCTGATTGTTTGGGGAGTGGGCTTCTGGGTCCTTTTCCCAAGCCTACAGCACCTAGTGTTCCTAGGCAGTCTCCCAGCCAAGGATTAACTATGCCTGATCCAGTTTAGCTTCTGAGATCTGAGGAGATTGGATGCCACCATAGTACTGATGTGCGTGCGTGCGTGCGTGCGTGCTTGCGTGCGTGTGTGTATCTTAAAGCTTCTACAGTGAAGTTAGGAATAAATATTACATTTTACTTACTTCTAATATAAGTTACAAAAGCAATCATGTAAACTGCAAAGAAAATACCAAAGAGAAAAATTAATTATGCATTGTAACGTAAGTTAAAATTTTTTGAATATTAGGGACATGATATTGTCAGAATCTTAAACCTCATTATCAGGTAAATTTGCTTTTGTTTTTGTTTTGTCTTTTAAGAAATATAAATAATCCTGGAGTGCTATTTCTTAAATTTTTAATGTAAATTAAAATATTTTCACAAGTATTAATCGACAAATGAAAATTGTACTTGTTTATGGAGTACAGTGTGATGATTTGATATATTAATATGATATGTAATGATCCAATCAGTGTATTTAGTAGTTTTTAGTATTGGGAATGTTTAAACTCCTCTCATTTTATTTTGAAAGATATAATAAATTGTTGTAGACTACATTCATTCTATAGTACTATAAAACACTAGAACTTCTTCTTATCTAACTGTGTTTTTGTACACATTATCCATCCTCTTTCAATCTACCTTCTCTTCCTAGCTTCTACTGAATGCAGATATTGTTGATGGGAATATAACTTAGTAAAGCCATTGTGGGAAAATGTATACAAGTTGCTCAAAATACATATATATATAAACACACACATTATCTATCTATCTATCTATCTATCTATCTATCTATCTATCTATTTATCTATCTATCTATCTTAGCTGTCATAAGATCCAGCATTGTCACTTCTGGGAATATATCCAAAGGAAATAAAATGAATATTTCAAAGGAACACCTGCATACCCATGCTTAATGTAGTACCATTCACATGAGTCAGGATATGTAATGGATAAGACAGATTGATGGGTACAGGAAATGTAACACATATACACATATACACACAGCCAAAACCAGAATGAAAGTCTGTCATTTGTGACAACACGGGTAGAATTAGAAGGATATTATGTTAAGTGAAATAAAACAGATGAAGAAAAACAAATATTGCATGTTCTCATTCATATGTGGAAACAAGAAGGGTCAATCACCCTCTAGTACTATTTTTGAAAATCAATAATTTAAATTAAGTACCACCTTCTCTTTTCTCCAGGAGTTTTAGTAAAGAAAGAGCAAGAGAGAAGAAGTATCCTGCAGGAAGTTCCATGGTCTATTCCTGTAATGGGTGAAGAAAATAAAATCTGAATCAGTGAAGTAAAGTTATTTTTAGTCTCCAAGGCTGGAATGGGTATAGG
Organism: Pedetes capensis; assembly: GCA_007922755.1. Lineage (NCBI taxonomy): Eukaryota > Metazoa > Chordata > Mammalia > Rodentia > Pedetidae > Pedetes > Pedetes capensis. Next base: position 54,247 of record VMDO01009806.1, read on the forward strand.
TCCTAAAAAGAGGAGAGTGGGTATGCACATTTGAAGACAGAGAAATAGAGTGGAAGAATGTGAAGTCATCCTGTAATCCTCTCTCTGCTCCCAAAATCTGGATGGCCTTCGACTTGTCACTTCATTTCAGGTCACAGTCAGAAAATTTGTGAAATACAGAGGAAAAGATAGAATATAATCAGAGTTTCATCAGGATTTGGTCTTTGCAATAAAATATAAGTTGCACATATCCTAAAGAATATAGGAATAAACTGAGAGCCATGGTACACATCTGTAACCATAGTGACTTAGGAGGGAGAGGCAGGAAGATTGCAAGTTCAAGGGTAGAGGCAGCCTGCAAGATTTTTTGAGACTTTCAAAATAAAAATAAAACATGGGTTAGGGGGGTAGTTCAGTGTTAGAGTACCCGGGTCTAATCCTCCAATACTGAAACAAAAAAAAAAAAAAAAAAAAAAGAAAGAAAAGAAAAGAAAGAAAGAAAAAGGAAAAGGAAAAAGAAAAAGAACTTAGGAATAATATAGGAAATAAGATTGTCCTCAGAGAGGACAGTTAAAATTAATTAAGCACAGGCAGGGCACAGTGGCTCAAACCTAGAGAGGCAGAGATAGAAGAATCACAGGTTCAAAGCCAGAAGCAGCCAGCGTACTTTAGTGAAACTCTATCTCAAGATATGGGGCTGGGATTTAGTTCAGTTGGTAGAGCACTGCGCTGCAGTATCTGAGGTCCTGAGTTCAATACCCAGCACCACAAAAAAGGGAGAAGGACCTAGCAATCCACTCCCAAGGCAATCCCGAAACAGTCAGCCATTGAAAACCCTATAAGGGTCGCTATGAGTCGGATACCGACTCAACGGCACCTAACAACAACAACAACAACATCTCAAGATAAAGAAATTAAATATGAGCTGGGGGTGCCAAGATAAACGAATTAAAACTGGGCTAGAGGTGCCTAGTAGTAGAGTACTTCAAAAAAGGTACAAGGCCCTGGGTTCAATCCCCAAGAACTGCGTGTGTGTGTGTGTGTGTGTGTGTGTGTGTGTGTGTGTGTGTGTGTAATTCAGAGTAGAGATAGGCAAAGTCAGCTTAATGAAGCCAAAACATTAATACATCTCTGGGACTTTCTATAATGTGAACAAATCTATTAATATATCAAAAGAAAGAATGTGTTGATCAAAACAGGAATTGGTCAGCCTTGGGAATAGAAAAGCAAGCTTTGAGGACAAATTGTGACTTTTTGTGTCTCCCACTCAGCTTTTTTATTTTTTTATTTTTTGATAAGTTACATTAAGCAGTCACTTTAAGTCATGACTGTGGCTTATTGTGATTGTCAAGGGATAGTTAGAGGAATATAAATTTCAAGTTAACTAAAGGTTCTAAGGGGACTTGTACATTTCGTATATGTATATATCTAAAAATAGATTAAATGTTTTAGTTTAATCCATAAATGCAACAAATTACTACAGAGATGAGTTAAGATGTTTAGCAATATTCAGACTGATAAACATGACATTATAAGATGTCATCACAATATTGGAATATTCACCAATTTTGTTAAAAAACATTCCCATTTCATGTAGGAGATTCAAATATATATGAGACAATTTATAGTTTATAAAATACATAGCCAATACATCATCTATGCATCTAAATTCCCTGTGCCTATGAAGGGACTAAGTCTACCCTGGGACTTTCTGTTCTGAGTCATATGAGTAACAGAAATCATGCTTCCTCTATGGCTTTTTACAAGATGAACATGGCTGTTATAAGAAGTCGAGTGAGTATGTCTTGTTGTTGTTAGGTGCCATGGTGTCAGGTCTGACTCATACAGACTCTATGTATAACATAACAAAACACTCCCTGAATCTGTGCCAGGCACAGGATTTTATTTATATTTCAGCACATTGTGGCAGACACTATGTTGACCCATCTAGTGGAGGGTTTTCCTTTTTTTTTTGTTTACCTGTTACTCTCCCAAACATGGTGTCCTTCTCCAGGGATTGGTCCCTCCTGACTACATGTCCAAAATAAATAAGACACAGTCTAGCTATTCTTGTTGTTGTTATTGTTGTTAGGTGCCGTCAAGTCGAGTCCGACTCATAGCGATCCTATGTATAGCAGATTGTAACACTTGCCGATTCTGTGCCAGGCAAACGATCTTATTTACGTTTAAGCCCATTGTTGCAGACACTGTGTCAATCCATGTGGTGGAGGGTTTTCCTCTTTTGCGTTGACCTGCCCCTCTCCCAAACATGATGTTCTTCTCCAGGGATTGATCTCTTCTGACTACATGTCCGAAATATCTAAGATGCGGTCTGGCCATTTTTGCTTCCAAGGAGCACACTGGTTGTGCTTCTTCTAGGACAGATTTGTTGGTTCTTTTGGCAGTCCATGGTATATTCAATAGACGTCTCCAGCACCACATTTCAAAAACATCAATTCTTTTTCTGTCTCTCTTATTCAATGTCCAGCTTTCACAACCATATGATGCCACTGAAAATACCATAGCATGAGACAGATGCACCTTCGTCTTCAATGTGACATCTTTGCTTTTCAATACTCTAAAGAGATCTTTTGCCACAGCTTTTCCTAGAGCAAAGTGTCTTTTGATTTCTTGACTGCTGTTTCCACGGGTGCTGATTATAGAGCCAAGCAAAGCAAAATCTTGGACAACCTCAATCTTCTCTCCATTTATTGTGTAGTTGCATGCTGACACAGTCGTAAGGATTTTTGTTTTGTTGATGTTTAGTCATAACCCATATTGAAGGCTATGATCTTTGATCTTCATCAGTAAATGTTTTAAATCCTCTTCACTTTCAGCAAGCAGAGTTGTGTCATCTGCATAATGCAGGTTGTTAATGAGTCTTCCTCCAATCTTGATGCCGCGTTCTTCCTCATAAAGTCCAGCTTCTTGGATTATTTGCTCAGTGTATAAATTGAAGAGATAGGGTGAAAGTATACAGCCCTGACACACATCTTTCTCAACTTTAAACCACGCAGTGTTTCCTTGTTCTATTCGAACAACTGCCTCCTGGTTCATTTACAGATTTCTCATGAGCACAATTAGGTGTTCTGGTATTCCCATTTTTTGAAGTGTTATCCATAATTTGTTATGATCCACACAATCAAATGCTTTTGCATAGTCAATAAAACATAGATAGACATCTTTTTGATATTCTCTGCTTTCAGCTAATATCCACCTGACATCAGCAGTGATGTCCCTGGTTCCCTACCCTCTTCTGAAACAGTCAGCCATTGAAAACCCTATGAGGGTCTCTATGAGTCAGACATGACTCGAGGGCACCTAACAATTGCCTATTCTTAGCATGTTTTTTTTCTAACTTTTCTAGTTTGCATGATATTGATTTTTCCTTTTTCAAGTGAAAACCAGACTTCCATTATCTCTATATTGCTTAGAATTAAGATAACTTTGTAGTTTGATATTATCAATGAATTTCTAGGTTATGCTTGATACTTTGTGCATATGCTATAGTCACCTGACAACCCACTATCTCAGTGTTTGATCAGTAGTTAAAACTATATGTTATTGTCAAAAGAGCATGGAATGTTTAGAGTTTGAATTTTCTTTAATGAAAGAGCTTTACTAGCTTCATATTACTTAATCCTATTTCCTAAGTGTCTTTAAGTTCTTACTAGTTAGTAAAATAGGCAGATGCATTAAGTTTTGGAGGCCACCAAGGGAGCCTTTAATTCATTCCTACAGGCATGGAGGTATAGAGCTTCCAACAGTAAATCACAGACACAAATGAATCTGAATGTTTCCCTAAATACTTGATGGCTAGTGGTAAATGGCATAGGAATACGCAAATACAATTTAGCATTTTTAAAAAGCTATATAATTAGAATACTGAAAAATTAGTCTAAAGTAAGAATGCCCATCACATTTGCTTATTCTCTAAATAACAGAGACTTTTATATTTAGAGGCTCATATAGTTTATCTTCCAGAGAAGGACACCTTTAGGATACAGAAAGGATGGCATTAACAAGTATACCAGAACAATTGTCACAAACAAGGACTGCCTCAGGCAAGTCACCTCTCACACACATTAATATGATAGAAAGTGGGAATCCAAAACCCAGTCATTATATCTAGGAGCTTACAGTCCTCTGAGATGAGCAAGAAATACAAAAAAGGATGTGATTATTCTATTATTCTATCATCATCATTACTATTCAAGGTTTTAAACCTTTTTTGAAATGATTCTTTTCCTCCATAATTAGTTACTACCCTCGTATTATAAATGAGGAAAACAAGTGAAAGGGAGGTTACATAAATTAACAATGCTAGAAAACAGAGGAGATGGAATTTGAAACTGTAGTGTGACACCAGTGTCTAAAATCCCGCTTACTCCCTGAAGCAGCATCCTGTGATACATTATAATAGGAAGCCTTTTAGAAGAGGTGACAAGCTTTTTACTCAGTGAACCAAGGGAAGAGGTGAGAAAAAATGGAAAGGACACAAACAATAGGGTTAGTAGGCAAAGCACCTTCACTTCCTCCAAGATTAATAATGAACATCAATATATGCCTATGTGCACTCACAGACACACACATATATGTATATATTATATATGTATAATATATAATATATATATACATATGTATACACACACACACACACACAGACATGCACATAACTTTCCATTTTGCTATTTTAAGAATGTGTCATATGCTTGTTTTGCTAATTCCAGTCTCCTGTGAACACTTCTTGGTAGGCTTCTGTGTCAAGCATGCAAACTTTCAAAACCATTGCACAAGAACAAAGACTTGCTGCCTTGAGAGTCCTCCCAGATCTTCCCTTGTGTGTATCACACATAGTACAATGCGTCTCAAACTTACAAAAAATGCATCCAATTGTTAGGTATATTGGAGGTTCTTTCTGTTGCATACTCACGCCTCCATATCCTTGTACTTCCACAATGTTCTCAATTTGCAAATACCACTTAAAAAGATTTGTTCTCTTAAAACTACAACTGTGCTTCTGTCATTTTCTTTGACATGTCTGCCTCACAGTAGTGCTAGCATTCATTTGATTAGCACAATATTTTGTTCACAAGTCCTACTACACATTCAGACCTTAACTCAATTAAATTTCAAAAAGTAATAAATAGATACCATGTGTTAAAATGCATATACATTTTAGCCAGGTGCAGAGGCATACACTTGTAATCCCAGCGGGGAAGGCAGAGGCAAGAGAATGGCAAGCCTGAGGTGAGAGGCAGCCTGCATAAATTAGCAAGACTGTCTCAAGACAAAAAATTTCAAAAGGAAACTGAGGGTGCAGCTAAGTGATAGAGTGCTTATAAAGCACATCCAACAGCTTAGATTCAACCATTCACCCAATACCACACAAAGGCACAGAAAAAGAATATACTTTTTTTTTGGAACACTCAGTGTATAATGTTTCTCCTTATCACTATTGTTATTAAGTTATAGTTTAAAGAAATTATGTATTTATATATGTGATGTTTTGATATATGTTAGGTTAGGTTAGGTTAGGTGCCATCGAGCTATGTCCAACTCATAGCGACCCTTATAGGGTTTTCAATGACTGTTTATTTCAGGATTGACTCAGAAGTGGAATTCCACATTCTTCTCCCATTTTGATAAATGTATACAATATAAAATGGTTAAATTGAGCTAATTAATATTGTGAGAGTATTTAAGCCTATTGTCTTAGCAATTTTCAACTATATAATATATTATTATTAAATACAGCCATGATGCTATACCATGGACCCTTCAGTGGAAGAATTATGTACCCTTGAAAATATTTTGAAGTCCTAATACACTGAAGCTGTCAGAACAAAAATGAATTCATTCTTCTCAAGTCATAACCAAAAATAAATAAAGGAAGGAAGAAATGCTTGCTGGGAAGTTATGAAGGAGAGTATGTCATGAATATATGCCTCATAAGAAGAATTATTTACAAAAGACTCTGTCTTGCACAAAGTCCATCAAAACTATATATTAAAAAAAGTATTTTTCAAAAGGCCACATATAGTCAAAACAATCTTAAACTGAAAAACTTGTGCAGGTGGGATCAAAATACCTGACTTTATGTATACTACAGGGCTAAAGCAGCAACAAAAGCTTGAGACTGGCACAAAAATGGCTAGAACCCCAATGGAACAAAACTGAAGAACCAGAAATACACCCTTGCAACATCAGCCACCTGATCTTTGATAAAGGGGCTAAGGACACAAAATGGAGAAATGATAGCTTCTTCAACAAATGGTGCTGGAAAACATGGATATCTATCTGCAGAAAAATGAAAATAGGTCCGTATGCATCAATCTGTATGAGAGTCAACTCAAAATGGATCAGAGACCTCAAGATAAAACCAGAAACCTTAAAACTACTAGAAGAGAAGATAGGATACATACTCTAACACATAGGCATAGAAAAGAATGTCCTTAACAAGACTGCAATCACTCATGAAATCACACCAAGAATTGACAAATGGGATTATATGAAATTAAAAAAGCTTCTGTAAAACAAAGGAAACACTCAAGAAAGTTAAGGAAGAGGCCATGGAATGGAAGAAAATCTTCCCATCCTACACATCTGACAGACAACTTATTTCTAGAATTTACAGAGAACTCAAGAAAGCAAATCCCAAGAAAAGAACCCAATGCACAAGTGGGCAAAGGAAATGAACAGACTGCTCTCAAATGAAAAAGTCAGTAAGGCTAAGAAGCACATGAAAAAATAATATCCCTAGCCATTAGGGAAACGTAAATCAAAACAACAGTGAAATTCCATCTAACTCCCTTAAGAATGGTCAAGATCAACAAAACAAATAATAACAAATGCTGGCAAGGACATGGAGAAAAAGGAACCTTCTTACGCTGTTGGTGGGACTGGAAATCAATATGGAAATATCATCTTAAATGAATGAATACAGGCTCAAAAAGAGAAATACCTTGTTGTCACTCATATATGGGATCTGAATGTTACTTAAAGGAAGAAAACACCTATACGTAAGTAGATATATAAAAATGCACAGTTAAACTTACCAAAGAAGGGAGAATATAAAGAGTAGAAAGAAGGAGGGACAGGACTAACAGAGAAGTGAACATTGTGGAAGTTGGGATGGGGAGAAGAAACAATGTAAAGGGATAAAAGGGGACAGGATAATCTCAATATAAATGGTGCAACTTCATGAGTACATGGGAAAATAAGGGAAGATAACCCAAATATGTATATGGGTTTTACTACATATTAGTCAAAAGGTTCCATAAGCTGTGTAAATTGATAAAAGTGTAGCCAAAAGTGATGTAATAGTTACATAATGAAAAAAGCAAATGCTATATTACTCTGTACCCCACCAACATTTACCAATAAGTGGGAAAAAAGTGTTTTTGTTATAACAATGGCCAAACAACTCTCTTCTTTAATCTTGACTGATACTACTCTTAGCTACAAGGATCCTTAATTCAAAATATCTTATTTAATCTTCATCATTTCACTTTTAAAAATTTCCCCTTGCCTTATCATCTGTGCATATACCAACAGTTTAGTATGACACATTTATTCCATTGCAATGCTTTGTTATTCCCAAATAAATATCATCATTCTTCAAAAAAAAAACAACTCTGATTATATTTCAGGTTGACATTTGGAAATAAAGCATTGAAAATGTAATTAGTTAAGATGAAAATACTATAGTAGGGTGAACCCATCATATAATTTGTGTCTTATCAGAAGTGGAAAACACCATGTGGAGACACACACACACACACACACACACACACACACACACACACGGTGACAGATGCAAAAATTGGAGTGATGAAGGTAAAAGATACATACATAATGTATAAAGAATAGATGGCTATTTCCATAAAGTAAGAGAGGCAAGACAGGATGCTACCTAGAATCTCAAGCAAAAAAATGGTCTGCAACACCTAGATACTGGAATTCTAACATCCAAACTGTAAGAGAATAGAAGTCTGTGGTTTTATGCCAACTTGTCTATGGTACTTTCTTAAGGCAGCCAAGGAAACGCAGACATCACACAGTCATGTAATTCAGGCACTCATACAATTCTGCAATTAGAGAAAAAGTTAGACTAATATTGAATGCTGCCTGCAGCGATAGCACTGTGGCATCCGATCCTGTCACATCTTGGAAGCTAAGCAGGGTCAGGCCTGGTTAGTACTTATCTACTTGACCACCTGGGAACACCAGTTACTGTAGGCTTGGGAGAAGGACTTGGCAACCCACTCCCAAAAATCAGTCAGCCATTGAAAACTGACAATAGTGTTTCACTTGTTGTTCATAGGGTCGCCATGAATTGGACACCAACTTGATGGCACCTAACAACAACAACAACAACAACAACACTATTGAATGCTAACTGATGTAGATTTTATATATCTCATGAAATGTGTTTACATTTTTTCTTTACAGTAACATACACAATGCTTTGGTGCTATTTCAGAAAATTTTTTTCAAAATGATCTTTAAGTTTGATGGGCTATAGTCTTCCTTGAAGCTTGGCAAAGAGTTGTCCAAAGAGAGCAAAGAGTTGTTCTGATTATACATATTTTCAGTGAAAAGATCACTTATATTTAGTTGTTGTTAGGTGACATGGACTCAGATCTCACTCATAGTAACCCACATAGGGTTTTCAAATGCTGATTGTTTTGAGATTACTTCAGGAGTGAATGGCCACAACTTTCTCCAGTTTTTGCGGTAGTGGGAATTGAACCCCAGTCCTCAGAGAGTGTGGACCAACACTCTACCAAATTTGCTAGACCCCAGCCCCCTTCTATTTAGTAGTATACCGTAAACCTTGATGTTGAAAAGTTGATCTTAACTATACAAAATTTCTATGACACTCAACAGAGACGGTGCTAATTAACTAAGGATTTTGTTGAGCTCAAGCCTATCCAATATCATTTAATGATTTCTGCCAAAGGCAAGAAAGTAAAAAGTAAAAAAGGGGCCATGTTATACAGGATAATGTTTTCTCATGTACCACAAGAAGCAAAAAAAGTAAGAAATCAATGTCTGCTGATGGAAAAAGATAAAACTGTCAGGAAAATAAATGTTATAGTTTTTTGTTGTTAAAACTTAGGCACTATGAGAAAAATCAAAAGATAAAAAATTCCTTGAAAAGAATTGATGGAATCATTCTTAATAACTGGTTTCTCATTTTTCAGTTATTTAAATACTTACATATTGCAACCACTTCTCTCACATAGCATAAGTTAACTTTTTCAGATCATAGAAGGATTTTAATTGCTTATTTTGTTTGAAGCATCTCTGAGCATTTCAGGAAAAGCCTATGATGAATCTAATTTAGAATAAATATGTTTAAAACCAGCACTTATATAAATTATTACATGTGATTATCAGCATATTCTTTAGCATAGAAGTAGACAACGAGTATTTTCTATAACTGTAAAATTATTAAACTTAAACTTCTCACCTTAATATTTTAAAGTTATTCCAAGAAATGCTCCATTGGAGATTTAAAAAGTTAAGTAAATTCAATTGTGTTACTTGACTTCTTGCATGTGCTAACCATTAAGTGAAAGGGGCAATTTTGACTCAAGTAGATAAGTATTAAAACCATTTTCATATGATTTTTTAAATAGTAGGCATCAATATAAATACAAATGATCATTTGCAAGATGCTGAATGAGCTCAGATGGCTCATACTTTGTAGGTTTATATAACACAAAGTAAAAACACATATAGCATATTAATTATAAAATAGACCAATTGATTTGATTATAATTCCACCATAAAAACTCTTATCAGGCCATGCTAAAGTTAGCATATTTAGATTTTCTTGAGTTCCATAATTTATAGGCAAAACAGAAAAAAAAACTGATGTGGAATATTTGCTATTTAGGGATCTTTTTCAATTGTCAGAACAAGACCAAGTGCAGACTGTGGATCAGACCATCAACTGCTCATACACAAGTTCAAACTGAAACTGAAAAAAAAAATGAGAACAAGTGTAGTAGAGCCAAAGTATGACTTTGAGTATATCCCATCTGAGTTCAGCGACCCCCTCAAGAACAAGTTTAATGTGTTAAACATTAATGATAGAAGACCGGATGAGTTGTGGCATGACATCATAGACAGTCATGAGGGAATCAAAAGATTATTAAAAAGACTGGAAAAGAAAAAAAGAACAAATTACATATCAAAAGACATTCTGAAACTTGCCCTTGAATATTGAGCAGCTAAAGTAAAAGGGAGACATGAGGAAGTTAAGGAACTAAACAGAAGATTTCAAAAGGAAGCTCAAGAAGGCAAAATGAAATATTATAATGACATACATAAGAGATGATGATAGAAAACCAAAGAGAAGAACATGCTCTGTTTTTCTCAAGCATAAGGAACTGAAAAAAAATTCAAGCCTTGAGTAACAGTAGTGAAGAATTCTATAGGGAAAATATTAAATGATGCAGGAAATATCAACAGAAGATAGAAGGAACACACACAGAAGAAGACAGAAAGAATCCACCAAAAAGAATTGGTGGATAACCAAACATTTCAAAAGGTTAAATTTGATCAGGAACCAAAGGTACTGAAGGATGAAGTGGAATCTGCCTTGGAGGAATTGATGAAATACAAGCCTCCACAAATTGATGGAATACCAGTTGGAATATTTTATCAAGCAGAAGTAGCACTGGAGGTGCTAACTTGTCTATGCCAAAACATTTAGAAAATAGCCACCTGGCCAACCGACTTGAAGAGATCCATATTTGTGCCTATACCCAAGAAAGGGGATTGAACCAAATGTGGAAATTATCAAATGATACATTAATATCACACTCAAGTAAAATTTTGCTGAAGATCTTTCAAAAGTGACTGCAGCAGTATATAGAAATGGAGCTGCTGGAAAATCAAGCCAGATTCAGAGGAGGGCGTGGAACCAGGGACATCATTGCTGATGTGAGATGGATAATAGCTGAAAGCAGAGAATACCAGAAAGCTGTCTGTATTTTATCTACTGTACAAAGGCATTTGACTGTGTGGATCATAACAAATTATGGATAACACTATAAAGAATGGGAATTCCAGAGCACTCATGAGAAACCTATACATGGACCAGGAGGCTGTCATTCAAACAGATCAAGGAAATACTGCTTGGTTTAAAGTGGAGAAAGGTATGTGTCAGGGCTATATCCTTTCACTGTACCTCTTCAATCTCTATGCTGAGCAAATAATATGAGAAGCTGGACTTTATGAAGAAGCATGTGGCATCATGAATGGAAGAAGCCTCAGTAACAACCTGCATTATGCAGATGACCCAACTTTGTTTGCTGAAACTGAAGAGGAATTGAAACATTTATTGATCAAAATCAAGAAACACAACCTTCAGTATTGACTGTGCCTCAATATCAACAAAACAAAAATCCTTTCCACTGGGTCAGTAAGGCACTTCATAATAAATGGAGAAAAGATTGAGGTTGTCCAAGATTTTGCTTTACTTGGTTCTACAATCAACACCTGTGGAAGTGGCAGTCAAGAACTCAAAAGAGGCATTGCATTGGGTAAAGCTATTGTAAAAGACATCCTTAAAGTGTTGAAAAGTAAAGATGTCGCATTGATTATGAAGATGCAGCTGTCTCATGTCATGGTATTTTCAGTTGCATCATATGGTTGTGAAAGCTGGACATTTAATAAGGAAGAAAGGAGAAGAGTTATTGCTTTTGATTTATGGTGCTGGAGATGAATACTGAATATACCATGGAATGCCAAAAGAACCAACAGATCTGTTCTAGAAGTGCAACCAGGAGGACTCTTGTAAACAAAGATGGCTAAACTGCAATATGCAAATTTTAGACATGTTGTCAGGAGAGACCTATCCCTGGAGAAGGACATCATGTTTGGGAGTGTGGCAGGTCAATGAATAAAAAGGAAAATCCTCAACTAGATGGATTGAAAGTGTCTGCAACAATGGGCCCAAGCACAAATAAGATCCTGTGCCTGGCACAGAATCAGCAAGTGTTCCATTCTGTTGTATATGGGGTCACTATGAGTCAGACCTGACTTGAAGGCACCTACAAAGAGCAACAACCAGTTATATATTTCTAAGTTATGTTGATAAGAGCATTCTTCTAATAATAAAAAGAAAAATGCAATTTATAAATGCCTATGTAACTGTTCAGAGTGTCTGCATTAAAGGAATTAATAAATGATATGTTTATAACTATAATACAATCTACCATGTCTCAATTATATGTTGATAGTATTTACTTTCTTCTACCTTGTTCAAGTCTGCAGCCATAGCACTGATCTCAGAAGCTAAGCAGGGTTGGAGGTGGTTAGTACATGGATGGGAGACGGCCTAGGAACATCAGATATTGTAGGCTTGGGTGAAGGACCTGGCAACCCACTCCCCAAAACCATTGTGCCATTGAAAACCCGATGAATAGCAGAGAAACACTAACAATAGTGTTTCACCTGTTGTATGTAGGGTCACTATAAGTTGGACAGTGACTTGATGACATCTAACAACAACAATCATCTTGTTCAAAGACCACAATAGTCTTGAAATACTTAGTGTCAGAAGCTGTAGTAAAACAAATGGTTATGATCTTATTTCTCCAATGTATAGTATATTTCATTAAAATAAGTAGCTTTCAGAATGAGATATCTAGTTTCAGAATTCCATTCAATTTGTAGACTTAATTATTTTGATTTTGTGTTTTGAGATTCATTTTGCAAACTCTCACAAGATCATGTTTTGATTATGAAAAAAACATATGAAGGAAAGAGTTCACACCAAACAAGTCCTCAGTCTATGTTTGTATCATAAATCTCCATCACACAAAATTTTGTGTGTGAATTTTGAGTGTGTAGATTTAATTCAAACAAAAGGGATGTTTTTGGAAATGAGGTGAACATATTAAGAAACTATCAATTATTTTGCCATGCTAGCTCTAACTCCAAAACTTCAAGAGCCTTTATATGGGAGCCTTTATATTTCACTTTCTCCAGTGTAAATTAATATGAAAAAATGGCCACAGATCACTTTGCGGAAGTACTCAGTATCTTTGGTGGAACTTCTTGTGATACTGCAAGGCTGTTCCTCAAGGAAACCTTGCTTCACCTTCAACCAATGGGTGCTGGCTCCATGAATTGGTCTAAATTTGGAAACTGGGTGAGTGATTAAGATTTTCCCTTGTAATGGAAAACATCAAATCCTGCAAGGTGTAATTTTTGTCTATTTATATGAGCCAAGTACCACTCTAGCCTGTTATCCCTATATTTCACTCAGAAAGGCATCATAATCTATTATCCATTACCACAAAATCCTGTTGACAAAAACACTGAGTGCCACTCAGATCTTTTTGCTCATTTATTTCTACATTGAGAATTTGGGAAAGTGTTACTATTCAACCTCTGACATTTCATAATCCTATCCATGTTCCATGACAATATCTCCTCCTCTCACCTTTTCTATAGAATACAATCACCCCTGGACATCTCAGAGAGGCCAATGTTCATTGGACCAATCATTTCTTATAGGGAGTATCCTTTGGGAACTCTGTAAAAGCAGCCTAATATAATGAATCCACACTAACATTCCCATCTCTCTCAGCATCTGAGTTCTTCAGCATTCTTTGAATGCAGCTCCTGTATCTCTACCCTACTTATTGTAACACAACCTGATGTCTAAATGCCAAAGCACTATCATAACAGCCTATCAAAACTGGTTCCAGGTATATTTGGGAATAATTATGTCCAAGTCATGGAAGAATGTTTTTACCTTAACTTCTCTTTCACTCAAAACCATCAAAATTTAAACCTGTATTACATCTAGCTCAATATCTATTTGACAAAGTTGGGCATAAGGTCAAGGCTAATATCAACCTGACAGGTAGGAATGCTCCACCTACTCTAGTGGGTTAACTGCAGTTATACTGTGATGACAGGGATAGCTTAGAATTATTAATTTTATGGAAGAATTTATTGTTTTGTATCTACAACTTAATTATCACTATGATTCTTATTTATTAAGCATTTGCATTGTGCTAGGAATTCTGTTAAATGATCTATATGTATTATCTTATTGAATACACTGAGTAGTATTTTTTGAGAAAGATCCTGGAATGTATAATAAAATTGCTTCTTGTTGCTGCTGCTGCTACTGCTGCTGCTGCTGCTGTTGCTCCTCCTCCTCCTCCTCCTCCTCCTCCTCCTTCTCCACTACTTCTTCTTCTTCTTCTTCTTCTTCTTCTTCTTCTTCTTCTCCTTCTCCTTCTCCTTCTCCTTCTCCTTCTCCTTCTCCTTCTCCTTCTCCTTCTCCTTCTCCTTCTCCTTCTCCTTCTCCTTCTTCTTCTCTTTTCTACTGGGTGGTTGAGTGCAGGGCCTCACACATTGATAAAGTTTCTTCTAAGCACACAGATTGTCCATACAATTAAATAAAAGACAAACTTTGGGAAACAGTAAATATGTTTAGATCTTTTAAGGAGCAAAGGAGACTCTCTATTCATGAGAATTTTAATTAAATAAAAATTATTTGATGGTGAGGTACAGTGGCTCATGCCTGTAATCCCAGTGACTCATGAGGTGGAGGCAGGAAATGGCAGGTTTGAGGCCAGAGGCAGCAAGACCCTGTCTCAATTTACAAAAATAAAAATGGGCTGGAGGTGCAGCCCAGTGGTAGAGCACTTGCAAAGTATGTGAAAAAATGACAGTAAAAAAGAAATTTCAATAATATTGCTAACTATAACATTCATATTATTGCCTTATATTTTAGATATTCATTTTTGTGGTGCTTGGGGGTTGAACCCAGGGCCTCACATAAACTTTGCATATACTTTGCAAGTTCAGCAAAAAATAAAACATATATACATATAAAATGTTTATATATAAACATTATATGTCTATATGTGTATATATGTCTATACATAGTGTACTGAAGATAAAATATATTAGCAGTATTTTAGTAAATAAACTAGTTGATTCAAAGAATCTTTCCTCATACTATATAAACATCAAAGGGAAACAAAATTTTTGAAAATATGATACCAACCATCAGGAAGACCATAATAAAACAAGCTGTGCTGGATACATTCACTCACACAACCATAAATTTAATAAGGAGCTAATCTCTTTGAGGGTAGAACCAGGCATATGTATGTATGTGGGGAGTCAGATTATTAAAGTAGCCATAGGTATGGAAATTAATAAACTGAATATGAAAAACAGCATAAAAATATGAACCAAATTATATGAAATATTTGCAAAGACTAATCCTCAGACATTAATAGTTTCACACTGAAGAATTGGCTATGTCTATCAAGTTTTCCTAAGATTTTCATCATGTTCAGAATATCCTTTTGGAATCTATATAGAAGATTAAGAAATATAAAATCATCAAGAACTCTGCAATAGCCTTGATAGTCAAAAATGTTTTATACACCAATCAAATGGTTTGATATGATTCTAGTATAAAACTGAAAATTGGTCTTGCCTCATTTTTATGTAAAAAAGAAACATATATTAGGGTTAAGTTTCAATATATCAGTAGATAGCTTTAATATTTATTAGTGTTTTGCATATACACAATTATTTTTAAAGAGTGATTTCAAATGTATTTTAGTGATGAAAAATAGTTTAAATTAAATCTTAATCAGAAAACCAGTATATATTACACATGAAAGGAGAACTGTTCCTTGATGCACTTTTTCATTTTGTTTTGTTTTGTATTCTGAAAAAAGGAAAGATCAGTATGTTCTAACCTTCCAAATAGTCATATCCATGTTTATTATTAAAACAAATTCAAAAACGCTCACATTACACTGGTACAAAAAAAAAAAACTGTCTTCGTAGCTGAGAAGTTGGAAGTAATCAAACTACATGACAAACTTGGAAACTGCTGTAGGAAACATAGGAAAATACTTCAAGAAATAGATGCTTTCTAATAAGGCCTCAAATAGTTTATGGAGTAGTATCGAGAACTGACAAATGGGATTGCATTAAATTTAAAAGCTTCTGTACAGCAAAAAAGTAAAGAAAGAACCCATAGAATGGGGAAAAATCTTTACTATCTCTATATCTGACAGAGGATTAATATCTAGAATATATGAATATGTAGAAACTCAAATAATTAAACACCAAAGGAATCCCACAAATAATCCAGTCACTAAATGGACAACTGAATCAAACAGTTTTTAAAAGAAGTACAGGTCTTTGGAGTCTTTGGTTAGGTTGACTCCTAAGTACTTGATTTTTTGGTGTGGTATTGTGAATGAGATTGTTGTCTTGATTTCCTTCTCCTCCTGTTCACTATTGGTTTTTTTTGTTTTTTTTTTTAAACTACTGATTTTTGAGCATTAATTTTGTAACCTGCTACTTTGCTAAAAGAGTAATTAGCTCTAAGAGTTTTCTAGTGGATTTTTCAGGGCTCTTTAGATAAAGAATCTTGTCATCTATGAATAAGGATAATTTAACTTCTTTTCCTATCTGTATTCCATTAATTCCTTTCTCTTGCCTGATTGTTCTAGCTAGGACTTTGATCACAATATTGAAAAAGAGAGTAGAGAGTGCACATGCTTGTCTTGTTCCTGATCTTAGAGGGAATGGTTTCAGCTTTTCCTTATTGAATATGATGTTGGCTGTGGGTTTGTCATAGATGGCCTTTATGATGTTAAGTTCCTTCTATGTACTTTAAACATGAAAAGCACTTTAAACATGAAAGGGTGTTACATGTTGTTGAAGGCCTTCTCAACATCAATTGAGATAATCATATGGTTTCTGCAAGTCTCTTGATATGTCAAATTATATTAGTTGGTTTTCTTATGTTGTACCAATCTAGCATCTGCGGAATATAGTCCATCTGTTTCTGGTGTATGATCTCTTTTATGTGTTGCTGAATTTGGTTTGCCAGAATTTTGTGGAGGATTTTTGCATCCATGTTCATCAGTGACATTGGTTTATAGTTCTCTTTCTTTGAAGTGTCTTTGTCCAGTTTTGGTATCAGAGTAATACTGGCTTTGTGGAATGAATTTGGAAGTGTCCCTTTTTTTATATATGATGAAGAAATTTGAGGAGAATAGGTATTAATTCTTCTTTGAATGTTTGACAGAATTCAACTGTGAACCCATTGGGTCCTAGACTTTCCTTTGTTGGGAGATTTTTTTTTTATTACTGTTTCTGATTTGGCGAATGTAATGGGTCTGTTTAATTTGCTTGTGTTCTCCAAACTTAATTTTGGTCATTCTATTTAGTAAGGAACTTTTCCACTTCTTCTATACTTTCATTTTGGGGGGGGGGCTAGTCTCTGATGATCTTCCGAATTTCATTGGTATCTGTGCTTATGGCTCTGTTATTATCTTTAATTTTTTCTAATTTGGGCCTTTTCCCTCTTTTGGTGAGTCTGGCTAAGAGAGTATCAATTTTGTAGACTTTTCTGAACAACCAGCTCTTCATTTCATTAATCCTTTGTATTATCTTTTCAGTTTTTATTTGATATATTTTTGCTTTGATTTTGATGATGTCTTTTGTGTACCCCTTTTGGGATTAGCTAGCTGTTGGCCTTCTAATCCCTTAAGGTGTATCATTAGTCATTCAACTGGGCCTTCCCTTACTTACTGATGAAGGCACAAAGGCTCTTACAACTGCCTTTGCTATATCCCATAAATTTTGGTAGGGTGTGTTTTCATTCTCAGTTGTTGTTGTTGTTGTTGTTGTTGTTGTTGTTGTTGTTAGGTGCCATTGAGTCGAGTCTGACCCTTAGCAACCCTCATAGCATGTTCAGTGGCTGTTTCGGGATTGCCTTGGGAGTGGGTTGCCATGTCCTTCCCCAATTTGCGGTTCTGGGAATGGAACTCGGCACCTCAGAGACTGTAGAGCAGCGCTCTAACAATGGAGCTAAATCTCAGCCCCATTTCTTCTCAGTAGACTGCAGAAATTTTTTAATTTCTCCCCTAATTTCTTCAATGATACATTGATCATTCAGAAGTGTGTTATTTAGTCTCCAAGAATTTGGAACATTATTGAGATTTTTCTTGCTTTTGAGTTCTAGTTTTATACCATTGTGGTCTGATAAGGTACAAAGGATGATTTCAATTTTTTTTCTATTTGTTGAGGACATTTTTGTGGATTAAAATACAGTCTATTTAAGAAGTGCTCCATGTGGTGCAGAGAAGAATATGTATTCCACATCTGTTGGATGGAATATTAAAAAAATATGTAATGCTTCACAAATTTGTGTGTAAAGAAAAAATAGCAAAAGATACCAGAAGATGGAAGGACCTCTCTTGCTCATGAACTGTTAGAATTAATATTGTGAAAATGGTTATACTACTAAAGGCTACTTACACATTTAATGCAATCTCAATCAAAATACCAATGGAGACTTTACAGAACAGAAAAAAAAAGTCCTAAAATTTATATGGAGGCAAAAAAGACCTTGCACAGCCAAAAGAATCCTTAGCAGCCAAAACAGTGCAGAAGGGATCACAATACCTGACTTCAAACTATACAACAGGGCAATAGTAGCAAAACCAGCTTGGTACTGACATAAATACAGGCTTAAAGATCAATGGAACAGAATTGAAGACCCGGAGATCCACCCATGCAACTACAGCCACCTGATTTTTGACCAAGGAGCTAAAGATGTTCAATGGAGCTGGGGAAACTGCATTTCCATCTGCAGAAGACTGAAAATAGATCTATATCTATCAATCTGTATGAGAGACAAGTCAAAATGGTTTGGAGAACTCAACATTAAACAAGAAACCTTAAAGCTACTAGCAGAAAAGATAGGAAATGCACTCCAATATATATGCATTGCCAGGTATTTCCTCAACAAGACTCCAATTGCACCAAGTATTGACAAATGGGATTACATGAAGCTAAAAAGCTTCTGTCCATCAAAGGAAATACTCAACAGAGTTAAAGCAGAGTCCATAACATGGGAGAAAATCTTTGCCTCCTATCCATAGGACAGAGAACTAAGTTCTAGAATATATAAAGAATTTATGAAAGCAAACACTAAGACAACAAATAATCCAATAAATAAGTGGACAATGAAACTGAACAGACAGTTCTCAAATGATGAAATATGAATAATCAAGAAACATGAAAAAAATGCTCAAAATCCCTCATCATTGTTGTTGTTGTTAGGTGCCATCGAGTCGTATTTGACTCATAGCGACCCTCATAGGGTTTTCAATGGCTGACTGTTTTGGGATTACCTTGGGAGTGGATTGCCAGGTCCTTCTCCCATTTTTGAGGTGCTGGGAATTGAACTCGGGACCTCAGAGACTGCAGCACAGTGCTCTACCAACTGAGCTAAATCCCAGCCCAAATGCAAATCAAAACACTGAGATTCCACCTCACTCCAGTAAGAATGGTCAAAATTAACAAAATAAATAACAACAAATGCTGGTGAGGATGTGGAGAAAAAGGAACCCTTTTACATTGCTGGTAGGACTCTAAATTAATACAGTTACTTTGGAAATCAATAGGAAGATACCTTAGAAAACTAAGAATAGAACTGCCAGCTATGCCACTCCTGGGAATATACCCAATGGAATATAAGTCATTATACCACAAGGACACCTGCACCTCCATATTTAATATAGCACTCTTCATAATCACAAGGATTTGGAATCAAACAAGATGTATATCAACAGAGGAGTGGATTGTATACATACAGAATGGGATATTACTCAATAATTAAGAAGAATAAAACAATGTCATTTGCAGCAAAGTAGAAGAAACTGGAAAACATAGTGTTAAGTGAGCTAATTTAGTCCCCCAAAGAGAAATACAATTTGTTCTCACTCATATGTGGGAACTAAATCTAACTTGAAGGAAGAAAAACAAACAAACAAACAAAACTATACATATGAAGATATATAAAATGAACATTCATACATATTTAAAAATGGAAAATATAAACAAAGTTGAAAGAAGAGGGGAAAAGATCAGTGGGTGGGAATGGAGTTTGGGAAATGGGGAAGAAGGTTTGAAAATAAAGTAGAGAGGAAAATGAGGAGGGAAAAATTTCAAAATGTATGATGCAACTATATCAATACATGGGAAATACAGTTCAGTAAAACATGTAAGTTGATGAATGTGTAAGCACAAGTGATATAACTGTTGGATAATGGAAGTAGCAAAAGTCTTAATACACAGTACCCACCAGCATTTATTAAAAAAATACATGCTAAAAACAGAGATACAAATGGCCAATAAATATATGAAAAAATGTTCAACATCCTTACCTGTCAAGGAAATAGTACAAAACAAAAATATATTGAGTTTCCATCTCTCCCCAGTCAGAATCACCAGCATCAATACAACAAACAACAACAAATGCTGGCAAGGATACTGGGAAAAAAAGAAACCTTTATATGTTGCTGGTGAAACTGTAAACTCACACAGCCAACATCAAGTCAGTATAGAAGTTCCTCAGAAAACTAAGATAGAATTGGAATATACTCAAAAGAATCCAAGTCAACAAACCATAGGGACATCTGCACTTCCATGTTCATTGCAACACTGTTCACAATATCCACAATATAGAATCAGCCAAGATGTTCATCAATGGAGGAATTAAAAAGTTGTGGTATATATTCACAGTGGAAATTTATTCAGTCAGAAAGAATGAAATTATGTCTTTTGCAAGAAAATGGATAGAACATATTATAGATCATCATATTAAACAAAATAAGTCAGACTCAAAAAGAAAATACTGCATATTATCTCACATATTCAGAATCTAGATATATT